>JAIPRN010000034.1:116177-153491 GCA_025469175.1 Geopemphigus sp. TES_GeoC_2020
CGTAATTTAAATTTTTTCAATAAACGATGGCGACTCACTGGTCCGAAGTACTGCCTTCAAGCTTTCCGGGCCAGTGAGTGTATTGCCGATGCCGTAAAAAAAAAAAAAAGGTATTTTATGCTAAAATAACTTATTACATTAAAAATTATACAAGCGCTGTGTAATATTCTATTATTAACACTACTAGGAGAAAATAAATAAATATGAACAAGTTCATATCAAAAATAATCATATTAATAACACAATTTTCTAAATTTTTAACTAGGCAATTGAGATATGAACCTTAATTCTGTATCTGACTATTTATAAAATATAGGGAGGAATACATTCGATAAATATTTCATTTATGTGAAATTATATTTGGGTCTGATAATTAGATAGTATACAAATGAATATTTCATTAATCTAAAAATTGTTCTTATAGTGGTTTAGGTAAATGTATTTACATTTCATAATATTATTTAAAATAATGAGCAAACTTAGAAATGTATTGATCATACGATTATTCTATATGCTAATTAATTATATAACAAGTATTATAAATGCATTGTAGGTATCTACATTTATATAATTATATTTATACTAATTATTCCACTCATATTCCCAACATATCAAAAATACTTATGTTCTAATAGGTGATTTCAATATGAAAAACTTAATACAAATATTATAGTAAATCAAGTTTGGAAATGATTATTTTCAATGTGATTTATCATGGATTTCAAACTAAAAGTAATAGTTGGTATAACACTGGTTTGATTCAAGGTTAACAATGTAAGAAGAGTCCTCCAATATCCAATCACTATATTTTACTCATACTTATTTACTAAAATTGTATCATTTTTTTAGTGGTAATCACACAAATAAATTATTTTGAGCACTAACATGTCAGAAATTTTTGATACTCTCATAAGCCTGCATCTACATGTTTCATAACTACAATTTATGTGTATTAAAAACATACAAATTTATAAATAATTATTATACCTATTTAGTTATTTATTAGAAAATTATAAATTAAGTATAAAATAACAAATTAATGCATAAATAATTACTACAATATTTAGAATATTTTTCTTTTTGTCTCAAACAATATAAAATTGTTAGACATGCTGATGTCTAACAAAATAATGTACCATATTAATAGTAAATTATTCATATTTTGTTCTTAAAATTCGTCAAAAAATATTTATTAAAATGTTGTAATACATTTAAATTACTAACAAATACTTAAAAAAGTTATATTTTAATTCAGAACATAAACATATTTTTATGTATATTGAATGTATAACACGATCAATCATATTAGATTGGTATCTTTTCAAATTTGACAAAAATAAAACAAATGTGTATAAATAGTGAATGTTTGAAAATATAATTCGATTAGTTTCTTACATGACTATTATTGCTTGAATTAATAATAGTGACCTCGATAAAACAAAAATTATTTAGAAAACCATATGACTTATCATATACATTAAATCAAATTATCAGTATTAAGTATAAAATGTATAATTGTTTTAACTAGAATTTTGACATCGGTGTAATTTATATGTAAATATAAATAAAATGTGATTTTTCGAAGTAGCAAAAAAGAAAACCAAGTACTCGATAACAAGACGTGTTTTGTCTGTGTAGGGACGATGATCGGATACAGAAGACTTAATCTGTTTAATAATAACGCGCTTTCCAGAGTTCAAATACCACCACGCACATTTGGAGATTGTGGGATTTAGAGGCACGTGTTCGACCACACGATTCCAAACTCGCGTAGACTAATTGATACGTTTAACCAAACGTGATAAATGCGAAATATTGAAAAACAACGGCGACAGCGAGTGGAAAGGGAAGAGCGCGGAGCAATATGCGCAATAATAATACGACGGAATATCGATTAACGGGATAAATTACGGACCGTCGAGACTGTCTAACCATAAATTATAGAAGGGACAAAAGACGACACGGTATTGGGTGACTGTCGGAAACGAATAACAGTATTATTATGACGACGTCGCGGTCGTCTTCGTACCAATATGTTCATACCGATCGTCGAGATGAACGTTGTGGTGAACGCATCGTCCGAGAACCGGAACAAAATGCACGTCTTGCCCACGCCCGAGTCGCCGATCAGCAACAGTTTGAATAGCAGATCGTACGTCTTCTTGGCCATCGAGGACAGAATGCGTTCGTGTCTTCCCGAACCACGAAAATCGTCAATGACCGCCTCTGGGCACAGTCGTATACGTCGTCGAAGTGGGTGATACGCACACGATCACCGTAATTGAAACGACAATCCAATCGCGACTGGCGCCTAGACGAGCGTTAGAACAACCGTGGATCGTTGTACACGGTTAGTAGGAACACGAGTGGCACAGCGTCGAGAAACGAATGCCCCTTCGCTGTAAAGTTGACGAGTAACGACGTTAATTCGGACGTTCGTTCATGAAATACTCGGCAATACGCGGACAGGGGTGGGAGTCGGCGATAATGACGACGAACGAAGTATGATGTCACTATGCGGCAAGATGCTTAACTCCGCAATTGACAGCAGTCGTGATGTTGCGCGATTCCTGATTATGGACGGAAATAATAATATACGTTATCTCGGCGGCGGTCTATTCCAACAGTGTTACCATTCTCCATCTCTCTGACGACTCGCCGAGTGCGTATGCACACCACAACAGTGCTGTTTGGCGGGTTCTTTTCACCTCAGGTGGTGAGGGGCGGCTGACAAACTTGTCTGTGAACGAGACAATGTCGCCTTTCCTCATAATTCGAAAATTTTACGAATCAATTACACGTTAGATCAGCCTTACGATTTACCGTCTTCGATTCATAAACATAACATTTTTGTTGAAGTGTTCACCTCCCTTCACTAGACAGTCACTCAATTCGAATAACTCGCGGTTACAATACAAAATCTGTCCAAAATGAATACGTGTCGTCAGACGAACGAATATAATTAATATATCTACGTGAAATGTATTCACTTCATCGTTACTTCGGTTAAAATCTTGGAATAACAATAATTATTATTAAGCTTTTCAATATAATCCAATGTTTTTTTTACGACGCAGAATATTCGATGTAATTTCAGATAAAAACTACTTTCGATAAATTATGAGATCTGTAATGTATTTAAAAAAATGATAATTCGATTAGGAAATATCTGTTGAAACTACATTCATACAAATTGGGAAATCGATTATTATTTTTGGTAAAATTCCAAACTCCGGATAATCGAGAAAACCGCGTATCGGTAGTATTTAGTCGCTTCATAATACGTGTTATCTATGCCCATTATCAATACACAGACCACTTAGTAACATTTTGGATTCTAGCTCGGCCAACTGCAAATTACGGTGGAATAGTAAATTTGTCCAAATATTAAACTTGCATTTACCGTATGTGTTTATATTGCATAAATAATAATTAACTTTTATAATATCAACCGTTATTAAATAAAAATATTTTGTGAAATAAAATTGCCTTTACGTATTTACAGTGTGATAACGACGACGCCCCCTAATCTGAAAAAAAAAATAAGTTAGTCATTTTTTTTTTGTAAGGTTTTTACATTGCAATGGTAGTCAAATAGCGTTCGTGAAATATTATTTCACGTTTCATCGAATATCGTAATTATAAATTTAGTTAATATATAATTTTATAGAATTAAACTTCCAAAATGACAGACAGCAAATATTTCACTACCACCAAAAAAGGAGAAATATTTGAATTAAAGTCGGAGCTAAATAGTGATAAAAAGGAAAAAAAGAGAGAAGCCGTAAAGAAAGTAAGTTTTTTTAAATCATTTAAACATAGGTATATGAATATAATTTATATATACTTTATCATTCAAATCTTTATATTTCCAAACTACTATACAATGCAAGCAATTACTCTTTAATATTTCATTATTGATTAGTAACTATGAATTTATATATTTTATTTTTAATGTGACTATTGATAGATTTTTAAATGTTATTGTTAATCTTTAATTGGGTAGATAAAGATAGTTTTACTCATTTTGCTTAAATCTAATTTATCTCCTTTGAATCAAATATATTTTATAGTGTTACAGTTATTTAATATTTGGTAAAATTGTCAATAACTATGACTATTATGTGGTGGATTTGTTCATTTGACTATAATTCGTAAAAATAAGTACAATTAATGACGATAGTAGGAGTATAAATTAAGTTGCATATATGATTGTAATTACTTACTGTTTAAAAAATGAATAAAAATACATAAAATAATATGTGTAGTATATTTAAGTAGAGAGTTTTTTCCAAGAACTTTTCTCGGCTATAAAACGGCTGTTTTTTAAAAACATTTATACTCATATTTTTTAATACTAGTATCTAAATTTTTAATAGGTTATAGCGTCTATGACTGTTGGTAAAGATGTGTCAGCTTTATTTCCTGATGTTGTAAATTGTATGCAAACTGATAACTTGGAATTGAAGAAACTGGTTTATTTATATTTAATGAATTATGCTAAAAGCAATCCTGATATGGCAATCATGGCTGTAAATACATTTGTAAAGGTATACATTTTACCGTTATTTCTTATAGTATAATTTATTGGTATTATTTTATATTAACTTGTTTGCATTAAAGGATTGTGAAGACCCAAATCCATTAATACGTGCCTTGGCAGTACGCACAATGGGTTGTATTAGAGTTGAAAAAATAACAGAATATTTATGTGAACCATTGCGTAAATGTTTACGTGATGAAGATCCATACGTGCGCAAAACAGCTGCAGTTTGTGTTGCTAAACTTTATGACATCAATGCTCAACTAGTTGATGATCAAGGATTTTTAGAACAATTGAAAGAACTTTTGTCAGATTCCAATCCTATGGTCATTTTTAATCAAATGTTTACCATAAAATAAGATAAATACAAAAATATATTTATATATATTTATACATTAAATAGGTGGTTGCTAATGCTGTTGCGGCTTTATCTGAAATGAACGAAGCTAGTATAACTGGTTCTCCATTAATTGAAATGAATTCACAAACTATTAATAAGCTTTTAACTGCATTAAATGAATGTACAGAATGGGGCCAAGTGTTTATACTTGATTCATTAGCTAATTATAGTCCGAAAGATGATCGTGAAGCACAAAGGTATTTTTAATGTAACTAATTAGTATTTTATTTAATATTTATCATTAGAATTTATTGTGTTAAATTTATTTAATTTGTAAATTATAGGATCTGTTTAATTTTCTGTAGCGCTTAAAAATAACTATTAACTCAATATTGAAATAATCGTTAAATTTTAAGTTTCACGCTATTTCAGAATATATACTCTATACTTGTATTAATCAATTTAGAACAGTATATGTCATAAATTATTTATTTTATATATTTTAGTATATGTGAGAGAATAACCCCTCGATTAGCTCATGCTAATGCAGCAGTTGTTTTGTCTGCTATTAAAGTATTAATGAAACTAATGGAAATGTTACCAACTGATTCTGATTTTGTTACTACTTTGACCAAAAAGCTTGCTCCACCACTAGTCACTCTATTATCTACAGAACCAGAAGTAATATATATATATATATATATACATATTTATACATGTGTATTGTTAAATATAATCATTTGTATTTTATAGGTTCAATATGTTGCACTTAGAAATATCAATTTAATAGTGCAAAAGAGGCCAGATATACTTAAACATGAAATGAAAGTGTTCTTTGTTAAATATAATGATCCCATTTATGTTAAACTGGAAAAATTAGATATAATGATACGTTTGGCATCACAGGCAAACATAGCACAAGTTCTTTCGGAACTCAAGGAGTAAATTTTACTTTTATATTTTTTAGTTTAAAATTTAAATTATATTTTAATTAAATATATTTAGGTATGCTACTGAAGTAGATGTTGATTTTGTACGCAAAGCGGTACGTGCAATTGGTCGTTGCGCAATTAAAGTAGAACAATCTGCTGAAAGATGTGTATCTACACTTCTAGACCTTATCCAAACAAAAGTTAATTATGTTGTTCAAGAAGCAATTGTAGTTATAAAAGACATATTCCGAAAATATCCAAACAAGTATGAAAGTATTATTTCGTTACTATGTGAAAACTTGGACACATTGGATGAACCCGAAGCAAGAGCATCTATGATTTGGATAATTGGCGAATATGCAGAACGTATAGATAATGCTGATGAATTATTGGAAAGTTTCTTAGAAGGTTTTCACGATGAAAATACTCAAGTACAATTGCAGTTATTAACTGCTATTGTTAAACTTTTTTTGAAACGACCAACTGACACTCAAGAATTAGTACAACAAGTTTTGAGTTTAGCTACACAAGATTCAGATAATCCTGATTTGCGTGATCGTGGGTTCATTTATTGGAGATTACTATCAACTGATCCTGGCGCTGCTAAAGATGTTGTGCTGGCTGAAAAACCATTAATTTCTGAGGAAACTGATCTTTTGGAGCCAACTTTACTTGATGAACTTGTATGTCATATTTCTAGTCTTGCTAGTGTCTATCATAAGCCACCAAATGCATTTGTTGAAGGCAGGCCAGGATTACGAAAATCTTTACCAGCTAGGTATAGAAACTGTTATTATATTTTTTAATCAAGTAACAATCTACATTATACCAAAATATATACTACTATACATATTTAACAGAAATGAAAATTCTTCTACTAGTAATGTTCCACAAGCTGCAGTCATACCTGTACCACAAGAATCATTAATTGGAGATCTCCTTAGTATGGATCTGACAACACCGGCTGTTATTCCGACATCTGTTCAACCACCTTCTGTTGATTTACTTGCTTCTGGATTAGATTCATTGTTGACAACATCCGACTTACCAGCAACTTCAACATCAAATACAGGTTTACTTGGTGACATATTTGGATTTACACCAACACCAGTATCTTATTCTCCACCCAAACAACTTTGGTTACCCAGTGAAAATGGTAAAGGATTAGAAATTATGGGGTCATTTTCAAGGAAGTAAGTTCACAAAAAGAAGTACAATTGCGATATATTTTTAAGGATAAATAATTCTATTATTGTATTGTTTTATAGAAATGGTCAAATAAGTATGGATATGACTTTAAAAAACAAGGCAATGCAACCTATGACTGGATTTGCTATTCAATTAAATAAAAATTCGTATGTATTCATTTAAAACTTAAAGATTTTCTAATAATAATAATAAAATAATTTTTTTAGCTAAAAAATTGTAATTGGTAAATGAGAATACTTCTTTGATATATAAAACATCTGATTAACCACAAAACAATTTTTTAATAACATCCCTATGCTTTAAAATTAATATTTGAATATTAATTACTTAATATTATTATTTTATCATGTTATCATTTTCTATATATGTTGTTTTATTTATTTTTCATAACATTTTAAACATATAAGTAAATTATAATATAAATTTAAATCAACATGTTATATTAAATAATAATTACTACTGTGATTATTGACATTTTGAAAACATTGTATGAACAATTTAAAAATATAACTATTTAACCATACTATTCTTAAATTTTTTAGTTTTGGTTTGACACCAGCTCGTCCTTTACAAGTATTAAACCCATTGTTACCCACAACATCTACTGAAACCAGCTTACCTCTTGCAACTTCTGGTCTTGTACAAAGAATGGAACCCATTACTAATCTTCAAGTATAAACTTATTTATTTTAATTTTTAAAAATATATTTTAATTCATTATTATATTATAGGTTGCTATAAAAAATAATATCGATGTTTTATATTATGCTTGTATCATTCCAATGAACGTGTTCTTTGTCGAAGATGGCCAAATGGATAAGCGGGTATTTTTAACAACATGGAAAGATATACCTGCAGAGAATGAAGTGCAATTTACTTTAAAAAATGTTATTTGTAACACAGGTAGAAAATAATTTAATAATATTGTGTCAACAATATATTTTATCACAAATTTGAACGATTTAGTTTTTACTTTTTAATGACTTATTTGTTGCATATATATTTACTTTATATTATTAATTTTTTACAGAGGCAATAGTCATGAAAATGTCACAAAATAATGTATTTACAATCGCCAAAAGAAATGTTGAAGGTCAAGACATGTTATATCAGTCATTAAAATTGACAAATGGAAATTGGGTATTAAATGAGCTTAAAATTCAACCAGGAAATCCAAATATAACGGTAATGATACTTAGTGAAAAATATTTAATCATATCTATGATTATAATTTATATTTAGGATTGACTCATATATGTAATGTATTCTTAATCAATAGAATGCAACAGCAAATATAAATATTCCAAATAATTATTTGTTTTATTTATTATACATTTCATTCACCTATATTATACTTAGTAATTAAACATACTTTCAAGTATATTAATTTAGTGTATTTATAATTTAGTAGTATTAAATTTACCAAGGTTTTTGCTCTTTATAAATTATCTGGTTATACATATTTAATTAAAGCTAAGTGAAAACATTTTTATTAAAATATAAAATTTTCGAATTTAAACATTTATTATTCTTAAATAATAATGTATAAGTTTTCATTCTAAACTAAAAAATTTTTTTTTCTAGCTATCATTAAAATCACAAGCTTTGGAAGTTGCCCAAGGAGTTTTTCAAGCATATGATGCTATTCTTCATTCATAAAAATTTATATTATGTAAGTTCATCATCTAAGTATTCATAATAACTTTCACATTTTAAGTAGGTAGTCAAAATAATTTATATTACTCGTAATAATTATTGTATTAGCTACCTATTTATTTATTATTTAATTACTATACACTAATAGTAAGTCAAAGTAAATTAAATTTTCTCCAAACAAAAATTTTTTTTTTTATTTTAACATTAATTTTTTTTTCTAGTATTTATATTGTTATTTATACATATAAAATTAATAAATATCTTCTTAATGTTTTTATAAATATTTTTGTTGAATTAAAACTATGTGGTAAAAATTATCTTACTCAAATATATTAAATAAAATAATAACAATTTATTTATAAATACAAAATAGTATATAGATACTTAGTAATCATTAATAAATTATATATCAACTACAAAATTGTTTGAATTTTAATGATTACTCATGTGTTCTTTTTTTATTTTTATCCGTTCTTCCAATAAAGGCATATAAGGCTTTATGTTATTGAGTTTCCGTTCTTTATAAATATTGAACTGAAAATAAAAAATTAACTATGAGCAATAAATAGTTGTCAACATACCAATCAAACAAAAAAATGAATGTTCCACATTAAATGAATAATTTTTGTATATTTTAATATAGAAAAACACCGTTGTAATTTTATTAATGACTGATGTGGATAAGAAATTGGATTTTATAGTAAAATCTTATCTACCCAAAATGATTTGCAGTCTTTATAGTTTTCTATTTGTGGTTCGCATTTTGATTTGTTTCCAAAATTATCTTGTAAACATTTGAGCGATAATCTTTGTTCCTATACAAATACATTTGAATATTAAACACGTCATTCATATTAATATTCACAATATTAATACAAGAGTACCAGTAGTTTATGGGGTGAGTGAACAATTTTAGAAACATGTTCGTTATAATTATGAAATTAATTTAATTTAATTACAAACCCAACCTAAAACTAATCATTAAGAAATGTATTTCATAATTACCCGCAAACAGGGATTGGTTTCTTCATTTCTAAATTCCGACATTTTAACTTAAATATATTCCGTTCAAAAAAACCAAGAGTAAAGAATTACGAATAAACTAATGTAAGTCACGGTATAGTACCACAAGTTTTACTGTGGAATTTTAGGAATACCGTGAAATTACTATTTTTTATCATATTATCATGGGCGGTAAGTCGACAATTAATTTCACTCGGTTATTAAGCTTGTGCCTTGCCACCTTCGTGAAAAATGCGAGTACGTGATGACAAGAACTTCCAATTTTTGGTAATTTACAAAGTGACAACAACACCAAGCTTATGGGAAAAAGTTGTCCAAAATGATAATAATCCAGTCCGAATATGGCCAAGGTTGCATTGTTGCCAACGTAGAATTTAAGCAAATATTCTTACGAGTACTAGCCATACGTTTCATAAGTGAGGCTATTTTATTATACGGTAACAGAAATTCGGTATTATCCATAATTTGGGAAAAAATAGAATTCCCACGTCAGAAAATAAACCAGGAGTGCGGGAGTTACATTAAATGAAGATCTCGGAGGATAATCCAAAAATATAAGTAATTTAATGAAAAAATTGGGCCGATCAGAATTGAGTTTTTGTAAAACTTTATTATTTTTTCAATAAACGATGGCGACTCACTGGTCCGAAGTACTGCCTTCAGGTTTTCCGGGCTAGTGAGCGTATTGCCGATACCGTGAAAAAAAAAAAGATTGAATAGGTTAAAAATCAACCTAAAAATTGATAACGAAGTTTGGTATTTTATGATTTAATGCTCGTAATTATTGGCTGGTGAATAAAATTGACAATATTTTTTATTTTATATTTGTTGATTATTTTGTAATATTACACAATAGTTGTGCAGAGTATATCGAGTCATTATTGCAATAAATAATAATGTTCGTTAATTATTCTATGAAATATTGCTTGCTACAATAAACACGACAGAATTAATTATAATAGAATAACAGAAATAAAAATAAATTTCTATTTATGTTGTATTTCTAAATGATATTCAAACAATGTTGACATAAAAATTAAACGTTTGAATATATTACAATTTACGAATGAATCGCATATGAATGTAAATTTTGAGTAGATGTCACACAAATCGTTAAAGAATATTTTGAACTTTCGATGTATCATACGTCGAAATAATTATCTTTAATTGCAAATATCAATTACGATTTTAATAAATATTTTGTGAATCATGGATGGATAGCATTTCTGCATTTTTAGATTTTTATTAAACATCAATCTCTTATCATTTTTAGAAATTGTCCTATGTATGACCCGTAATATTTTAAGTACTGATAACTATTATTGACAGTTGATTAAAGACAAGCGTTTGTATTTTGTATACAATTTAAATAGTTTCCATTTCTTTTTCTCAAAGATGTTATCATATATTTTTTAATTATATTTTACTGTGTACAATTTAAAAAACAACGATCATAATAAAAATCGGTAATTAAATTTAAAAATGGAAGCTATGGAACTGTCTGTTACTGATGAAGAGTACATGATGACCAAAGCAAAAAGTTTTCTCGAAACAGATTGTTATAGATGTAGATCGTGGTTACTTACAGCCAAATCGATGTTTCCTAATAATTTTGCAATACATGTACATTAAAGCCATTGTTAGTTTAATTGAAACAATATATAATTGTTTAATGTTTTGTCTTTTTCAGTTTGAATGTTACGAAATAGAAAAAAACTTGCGTTGTGTTCAAAGAGCAGCCAGATGTTTCAGTTGTCTGTAAGATTAGATATTACACTTAAATAAAATATTTACTCGTTAGATTCTTTTTAATTGATAATTATTTATTAGGCTTGATGATTTTCCTAATGAACCAATTCTTTGGAAGGAGATTGAAAATTTTACACCTATTTTATGCATGGACATGGCCTGTTTGTCAGAAGAACAGACATTTTTTCGAGAAATGTTTTCTGCACTCCCTTTGTGTATGTTTAGTTAATTCTATTATTATTATTTCTTTTTGCATTCTAAAAATAAAATATATCAAAAAGACACCACACCTGTATTAATTTTATCTGTTTATAATAAACAACATAGCAAGATATGTTCTTTTATTATGATGTTTAAAAATGTCTTCAGTATTTAAACAGCTTTTATATATTTTAAAAATAAAAGCATTATTTGTGTTTCTTCCTGGTTCTTTTTCAAAATTATGATTTTAAATTGTGATACATCCGTTTTAAAATATAAAGATGGACACATTAAACGCAAGTGTGGCATTTTCTAAAATATATTTTATATAAAATGGAATAATTTATTTTAAAATAAAATAGTTATTTAAATATTTCTCACCATAGCTATTCAACAGAAATTATTATCAGTATGTGCTGAAAGGAGTGAAGATACAATGGAACATTGTCGTCTGGTACTTTTACTTCTAAATCGTTTTCCTCAATCATCAACAGAATTAGCAGTAAGTATACTTTTATAAAGTTAACATGTATTTAAGTATAATTTGAATTGTTTAAATTTTCAACCAAAACCAAACTATTGGGGAATTTAGGGATAATAAGGTTTAAGTTCATTTAAATAGTTAAGTTTGTGTTTATGAATTGTAGATACAGTTTGGTTCAAACATATAACTATATATTATATATAATGAAATTTATTAGTGTAAAATTAACTGTTTTAGTTAAAACTGATGGACACAATGATTGCAGCAGAAAAATATAATCAATGCCCTAATGTCATAAACTGTTACAGAAAAATTTTAGGTAAAATTAATTTATGAAGTCTTTATAATTTCAATCAGTATATTGTTTTGCAGCTAATCTCTGCTTTTCTCTATTATTTGCTTTCCTTTTCATTTGTTCATATAAATTACATCCTTGATCCCTTATTAACTTAGATGTATTCTAGTCTTAGCTTTCTTTTATGATTCTTTCCTTCCACACCTATAATTAGTTTTAATAATTCTTCATGCTAAATTGTATATCCTAGCCATTCATTTCGTCTTTTTACTATACTTTTCCATAATAGTATTCCTTCAGACATTCTTTTAAGAACCTCATTATTTATTTTGTCCATTCAGCTTATTTTTAGCGTCCTATAACACACACCACATTTTAAATGCTTCCAATCAGTTCTTTTTTTCCACTGATATTGTCCAAGTCTTGCTCCCATATAGTGCTGTACTCCATACATATGTCTTAAATATGTTTTTCCTAATTCTAAGGCAAATGTTCTTTGAAGTAAGTAAAGTGTTTTTACTGCTAAAAGCTTTTTTAGTTTGGCAAATATGTTTTACTATTTCATTCTTATTATGTTCATCTTTGCTTATTGTACTTCCTAGGTATAAACTAGATAGAAATACTTCCTATAGACAAATTCATCTACTTGATCTATTCTTTAGTTTCCTATAAAATATAGTAAATACGTTATATATATTTTTAAAAATATTGAAATTATGTTTGAAACCTATAAATATAAATATATATGAGAAATTATAAATTATTTATAATAATATATTTTATTTTCAGTATGCGACCTTGGTCCTTTATTGGTCTCAACAAATACCTTAAATCAAAAAAATCTATATAAGATGTTAACAAAAACTACCGAATTTTATATTACTTATGCTATGGGAGAGCATTCTATCATTCAAGTAAAATATTTATCTAATTTATAATAAAATGAATTTGTTAAGTATAAACAATTATTTAGAATTTGCCAGATACAGAAAATTATATAAAAACACCTTGGGATGACTTATTTGTATCATGTGAACGCATTGGTAAAAAACTTTCTTGGGAATTAAGATCTGTTCTGAGTCAAAGGTATTATTTTTAAATAAAATAAATCTTAAAATATTAGTAATATTTTTGTAATTTATTATAATTATAATTTAGTGATAAACGAAAAGCATGGAAAAAAGTATCAAGTTTTGCAAAAAAATTTGTAATTGCCTCAAATAATAGTGAACTTAGTAAACAATTGGTTTTTTGTGGTATGATACTATTTGTAAGACATGTTTTTGAATATAATCAATCCTTAAAGTCTGGTAAGTAATTTGATTTATATTTGTTACCTAAGAGAATTAATTAGCTGGTTTTTTATGTAATTTTTGTTTTAATAAGATTATAAACCCTAATTAATATATAAATAAAGTATTGAAGAAAGGATAAAAATTTAACCCATGATTATATATTTATCACAGTTGTAAATAATACAAATAATTAAATTTACTGTATTTTTTATCATATATTTAACAAAAACAATATACAGGTATACAACTGTATACATATATTTTATTAATTTATAATGAAGAGTTTCGTTTATTTCAGAAAATGGTTCAGAGTATTTATTAGTAAAAGCGATTAAAGGACCAAAAATACCAATTAATAAAACTCCTTTAAAACAAGCTGTATTATCTATAGCTACAAAATTAAACGAATCATTAATTGGTATAACTGATGAATCGTCTGAAGTTCTTGATCATTTTAAAATGGCCTTCAACTATTGGGAGTTGCTTACTAATAAAGAACCAATGTGCACTGGTATAATGTGATATTTTTATTTAGTTACATTATTTACGCTACTTTAATTATTTGTAGATTATTGGAAATTAAGTGCTCAAATTAAAGTAGATTCATTCATTGGTCAATTTCTTAATGACATTGAATTTTATCAAGGAAAATACAAAAATCTTTTCAAAGTTGTGCCAGTTCAACAAAATATTAGAAAGTCATTATCATTAGTAACATTATATTATTGTGTACAAGAGTTTAAAGTAAATAAATGTAGTTATAATTTTTAGGGATTATTTAAACATTTTATAAACATTCCAGAAATGTACTGAGCACATATTTGAAGTAATTGAACAAATAGAAAGTCTTGAATTATATGGAAAATTTTCTACAGAAATAGCAAATCCTCCTGAAGAAATGGAAATGTATTATATACAAATAGCAAAATTGCCTGTTTTACAATATTGCACAAAAATAATGGTTCAAATATTCTATGTTAGTATAAAGTTGTTCATAATAATAATTGCTTCATATTGACTTCAATATTATTTAATCAACATTGTAGAAAATAAAAATCTGACTTTTTCAGAATCAGCTTTCAAGTTATCCAACAGCTAGTGATCTTATTGGTCATCTTTTAGTGTTATCACAAATGGTTTGGCCAGAAGGCAAAGAAATTTCTGAAGATATGTATCATCGCATAGTCAAGTTGCCTGTGTTTACATATCCTCAATTTTCAGCTTATATCACAAACATAGACATTATTGAAAATTTTATGGCTATGTTTATGGAAAATGAAAAGTGTATATTAAATATATTCCCATGTGTAGCTTCTTCATTAAGGTAAATACAATTTGTTACATATTTTTGATATTAAAAGTGTAATTAACAAATATATAATTTTCATAGTCCACGGATATCTACAAGAGGAGCTGGAAAAGGAGTAAAAGAAGAATTTAGGTTAGCAGTGAAAAAACAAGTGTTACGATGTTCTGAACCAATGGATAAAACAATTTTATCATTTTTCAAGAATGAAAAAGAAAGTATAATGACCACTGCTGCTCTTATGCAAAAATCATTAAATTTTTAAGTGAGTATTGAAATTAAACATGGTTGTAGACATGGTCACCAGAATAGTTTTAGTACCAAACCATTTTCCAAAGGAGCACAAATATAAAACTTGTTTATCTATAACAGTAATTTTATATAATATTCATATTACTAGATAAAAATTTGGTTAACATTTGTGAATATATTTAATATTGGTTTAACTAAAAAAATATTCCGATTGATATTAAAAAATAAATGAAATGTAATTGTTTTTCAAAAAGTTTCAATATTATGTTGTAATATTTAATTGAAATGTATCATCTGGTGAAATATTAATGACTATATACATGATGTTTGAAAAAGTTTTTGAATTTGTTAGATTTGATGACTCACAATATCTATTAAAATATAAATAATAATTAAATTTGTGACTGCATTTGCAATTTTATATAGTTATTTATTTTGCTTACTCTCCGAAAGGTACTAATGTTGCATTACTATGAAAATTATAAAACTTCAACCAGTCCATACATTCTTCATTACTTTTTTTGTTTAATATCGAAATAGTCGCATTTAATTGCATTTGTGTTCCTGGTAGACTTTCAATTAGAAAAGTGCAATCATCTAGAAAATAACTTATCCAATTTTATAATGTTTTTAATAAATAATGAAGTCTTATACTACTTACTGTGATAATTACCAGTTACTTTTGAATCATAATCTAACACATAATGTCCTGAATTAATTGTATATGATGAATGACAAGGTGTCAACTTAATGTTGCTTTCTGGCCATTTGAAATTTAATTGTATACTATCACCATATAAGTTAAAAAATATAATACAAAATTTAACCAAATAAATGTTTTCGTATAAAAATATCATTTTGTTGTACTTAATACAAACTTTAATAGTAAATATTAAATGTTTATCTATAAAGTTTTTTTGTTAAACTAAATAGTAAAAGTTAAACAATATAGTATTTATAACTATAAAAATAAGAAACCCATATAAAAAAAGAAAATACGGGTATTATCTACTTTAATTGTATAAAATATATGGGTTAATTAACATAACATATTTGATTATTTTTACTATTTTCACTTTCTTCTGATAGTATTTATAATTATTACTATTTTTAATTCACGAAATTGTATTATTTATTAATTCTGATGTTTTTTGTTACATATTTTACGTATTATATTTATAAAATAAAATAATAATTTATATTTTAGTTCTTAAAGATTGATAGGTGTATACATTTAACGAAAAATTAATATTTTGATCCGCTTTTATTAAAAGTATAGCAGTATTTGATTCGGCCAATGTTAAACCAGGAACATCATTTAATCCACACATACTGAAACATAATAGAATAAAATAATAAAATGTTTTTGAGTCACGAACAAATATATATTTTTAATTTTACCTTCTCATCTAAACAAAAAATACTAATTTTGTATGTAAAATGTAAAAACCCCTGACAAATACAGAATCATTTATAAAAATTGTAAATAATAACTTACTCTTTGATAAGTTTGACATTTCCATTCTTGACCTTAAATAATCTGATGTTTTGATTTAATAAGTCATCATATACGTTGGTTAATCCTTGTTCTATTGCTATGGCTAGATTTAAGTTCTCTACACTGTTTAACAGTATTGCACAAAAACCGGCCGGTATTGATCCATTGATTAAAGGTATTTCTACGTTCAAATGTTTACTTTTAAACGTATTCAAAGAAACAATGCATGATCCATGATACATTCTTAATGTCTGAAATTTTTCTTGATAAGTTTTTAAGTAAAAATTTGGCACCCATTCATTATTATAATTATAATATGCTGAACATTCACCGATTACAATTAGCAAAAATGAAAATGTGATGGCCAACATTGTTGTGCGACAGTGTAATGATTACTGTTTTAATGTAGTGAAAATAACTAGATAACTGTACATCAATGACAAGTATTTTCTAAATTAAACTTGGTAGGGAATGAATAATAAAACTGAAAACCACAGTAGCATAGTATACATTTGAATATTTAATTAAATTTTTTTTTTATATATGAATAGAAAAAATAAAAAATATGAATATATATATATATAGCTGATAAATATTATAAAATCCATCGTGGACTTTAAATATTAAAGGAAAATTTTAAATTTTAAAATCATAGCGTATTCTTATATATTATTTACAATATGTCAATATATGTATATTATATATATATATATATTATAATTTTATGTCAACAAATAATTTGAATATGGAATTTTATACCTAAACTCTAATAATTTATTTTTCTTTTCACTATTAACGCTATTTGAAAATAGGAACTTTTAATATTTGATTTTTATTGGATGGAAGATGACGTAATCATTTTTTTGGATGATGTGAATTATCTGATAGAATAGATGAGAATAACTTGGAAATGAGTGGATTTGAATAATTTAAACCTTTTTTATGAAATTTATTATAGTAATATGGAACAAGAGCGCTTAGTGTAGATATTTGTAGCGTATGATTTAATTATAGTTGTAATAAAATAATTAACTATAATGCCCCATATGCATGTCGGGCAATATTTCATTGTCTCGATACCCAATGATAGCTGTATAATGTAAATCTGATATAATAAATAGCATACGACTCAGGCAATATGAAGTACATAGGTAAAGATATTGGGTGATTATTTAAATCATCCTTAGGGCGACCGCAGTGCATTTTCCATTTTTTCCCTTTTTTTATAATTAATTAATTAATTATAGTTTAAGCCGGGTAATAAATAACGTCACATGGTGTCATTTGACCAAAAACCTGCGTATATTTTGTTTTCGAAATATAAAGACAAAAATACCAATGTGTTCACAATTTAAGATAATTGTAATGTGTAAATTATATTATCCAAAATATAAGTATTATATTTTCACTTCGAATAAAATATTATTATAAATTATTATTTTTACAGGTGCTCATAGCCCTATTATCACTGCACGAGACACCCTGCTGAATTAAAAACAAAATAAAAATATTATGTTTAATTAGCTTATTTACTACCAATTTCAATCAAAAGATATAATCATCATTTAATTGTTATATAATACATACACAAAAACATAATAATATAATACTAAAGTTAAACTGGATAAAATATTGATATTATTCTTTAAATAAAATGAACGAAATCATTATTTGGAATTCACAATTTTCGATAATGAATCCGAGTATAAATTTAATCTTTGAGTCATCTAAAATAAAAAATAAAAGTTAAATTAAAAGTTAATATTTCAAGATAAAACAACATTACTTGGAAACCCCAATGATCTTTAACTTGTCTACAAAGATTCAAATCCATTTCTGTAATTAGCAATCCATCACGAGTTCTAGAAAGACCCTTAAATATCAAAAATATATAATGTAATAACAACTATCAAAATTATATTTAAAATCATTGATAAAACTATAACTTTTAAATTATTTAGTTTTTTATTTTTATGAATGTATTTTTTATATTAGTTAATAAATAATTAAATTTCTCACAGGAGTTCTTGAACCATCGGGAGCAGTAATATAACTGGAACCATAAAAATGACCAAAGTCCTTATGTGCCGGTTTACCATCACCACTTGTAAACTCTGTTGAGAAGACTTCAGTACCCACTCTATTGATAGCACATGAAAAATAACTATTTGCAACTGCTGCTGTTCTGGCCTCAATGCCCCATAGTGTTTCACTGCATATAAAATAAATTGCAATATACTTTTGATTTTATACTCAAATTAATTCTGTTTAAATTCACCTAAGACCATCAACTGTAGCTGAAGGGTTGAATACAATTTCAGCTCCATTTAATCCAAACATCAACCAATTTAAAGGATGATGGCGTCCATAACAGATATTTATTGCAATTCGACCAAAAATTGTCTAAAATTAAGTCAGCTAATAGATATTTTGCTTTTAATATTATCAAAAGACACTTAAGAAATTACTTGGAAAACAGGGTGTCCTGTATTTCCTTCCATATAATAAGTAGACTCGTTAAAATCACCAACTCTAGGTATATGATTTTTCCGGTGTTTACCTAATACTTGGCCATAGTTGTCTATGACTACAGCTGTATTCCATATGACCTCATGTTCATCACGTTCTAGAATTGGTGATATAATTACCATATTATATTCTTTGGAAAGCTGTTGAAAATCATATAGTAAATTTAGTTAAATACTATAATTTTAAATATATAAGTGAATATATTTGTAAGTACTTTTTTTAAAAATGTAGTTGATGGACCATTTTCAACTGATTCAGCAAACTCACACCAAGGAAACTTTTGTCTTGTACAAAATGCAAATGGCATAGCTAAATTTATATAATAATTTAATAATATAATATTTATAATATACAGTATTTTTTCGTTGAATGTCTTACGCCATGCTTCCTGAAGACATAATACATTTACATTAGCCTTAGCAGCAAGAGAAATTATGTCGCCAATTTTTTTGTAAATTGCTTGTCGTTGATTTGCTATTGAATCTGATGTTGGAAGAACAATTTGATGTTGAATGATACCAACTCTCACAATCCTAATTTATAATTATTAATAAAAACTATATTTTTAAATATCTAAAATAATTTTTTTCTGTATTTGGATAAAACTTATTTTATTACCGCTTTTCTCGTAATTCTTCAGTTAAACTGTCAAATTTGAAACCTTTAACTTCCACGTCATATTTGTTATTTATACAAGATTCTGGCAATATAAGTTCCCTTAAATTTTAATTAGCATAATTGTAGGTAATTAAATCAAAATGTATTTTATTACCGCAAATATACAGTTTTTAATTTTTAATAAAAATATCAATTTATAAGTTTTCTCATCTATTCATTATATTCAAATAAATATGTATGAAAAATAATTCCATTTCTATTTAAAGTTACATTCTAAAATAAATATATATTTAAAATAATGAAAAGAACTACATTGATTAGATTATTCTTAGTTTTTGTTATAAAAACTTAATTATGATTAATACTTCAAAATCATTTTAACTTACAAATTTATTTTCATATTTATGTACAAAAACTAATAAAAATGTTTTTTTTTTGTTTCTCCGAATAAGTAAAAATAATAAGAAGAATGAAGAGAAGTAACTTATAATGGAAAAGTTGATTATCCATAAAATTCAATTAACAAAGATAATTAAAGTATATCTAGTGGAATAATATTACAACTGAATAAAATAAAAACTTTCGAAACATAAATTGTTGATTTTATTAAAAAAAAAAAACGATGATTTATAATACATATATAACATACATTATATATATATATATATATAATGTATGTTCTTGTATAGTCATTAATTTCTTGTTTTCATTCAAAAAACATGACAATAATTACAAATTAATTCTTTTACAACAGATATAATGTAATAACCTATTCAAACTTACTCCAATTGTTTCCCATAAAGGATCCTTTGGACATGACTTAATTCTTCCTTTGGAATATACTTCTCTAGACAAGTCTCAAGACTTTGGAACATTTTTAAAACATATGTTCTATCTTATAGACGCCGATTTATATACAACATACAAGCTATGTAAGTATATAAATTTATATTCGTGTATTTTTGAATAAACGTAAAAATTATACGTGTTTTATTTATATTTAGAGACAATACGGGCGTAGTAAATGAAGAATAACCAAATTGTTCAAATTTATCCGGACGAATATGATAAAATTATTGTAGTTTATAAGATGATGAGTTAATGTTCCACATAATAAAATTCGTTAAAAAAAGTTAAAACCAACTGATAAGAAATTTAGGAACTCAAGATAAAAATGTTTTGAAGAGTGTATAGTGCTGTAATAGTATGGATTTAAAGTTTTAAATTATCTACTGTAGTTATTAGCAAATGCAAATTTAATCATTGACTCGAGTATTTGTCACTCACTTTTAATAATTTGCTAAACAGTTATTTACAGTATCCTAAGCACTTGAGACTCAAAGAAAGTAATTGTTATTATTTAAATATCAAAAATAATGTATTATAAGATATAAAAATATATATATCGTTATTGTTTATACTGTATAGTTTATGTTATGTGTGATACATGTAGCTCTGAACATAAAAATATTTTAACAATTTTTATACATATTGATTTAATTCCATACATTTGTAGATTGTACCATTATGTAATATTGTCTTATTGAAAATATGATATATCATATCATATGTGATGTACCATTAGATTCACGTGTACAATCCATAGATTAACAGAAGTATGTAACTACATTGATTATTAAGATAAAAATATTTTTATATTTATACTTCAACAATACAATAGTTTTATTTTTAGAATTTAATCAAAATATTAATTAATAAGAAATATAGTATTGATATTTTAAATAATTATTATTTTTTAGGAGCGCATATTATTATGACTAGTGATTTATCTTTTGATTCACATCAATCATTTGATAATATTGAGTCAACTAAAATTAGGAGCTTTAAAGGCCTTTTTTTAATAGGCTTAACAGGTATGTATGCGGCATGTATTTTGTTTGTTTATATGTAGATTAGAAAATAATTGTTAGTGATATTAATTTAATTATTTTTCATTTAGGTGGAGCTTCTATTGCGTTAAGCATAATATGTTACCCATTCGTATCACCAGCTTTACGAAAGGTATGTTTACCATATGTCCCAGCAACCCACATTCAAATCCAAAATATTTTAAGTGTAATCAAAGGACGTAAAGGAAAATTAGTAGACTTAGGTAGTGGTGATGGAAGAATAGTATGTTATTTGCTTTGTCTTTTATTTATATACGTGTATGTATAATTATATTATTTATCTTAATGAAGGTTATGAATACAGCAAAAGCTGGATTTGAATCAGTTGGTATAGAATTAAATTTTTGGTTAGTGTTATATTCAAGATTAGTTGCAATGAAATCAAAAATTCATCCTACTCCAAAATTTATTAGAACAGATTTATGGAAATATCATCTGAGACCATTTTCAAATGTTATTATATTTGGTGTTGAAGAAATGGTTTGTAATATTAATTTAATAATTATATGAATCGCTTTATTTAAATAACATTTTCCGATATCATACTTATTAAAGACTGTAAGGATATAAAACAAATATCAGTTTTTATATCAAATATAAATTATTTTTGTACAATATGAATATTGAGTGCAATACATTTGGTTAATTTGTTTAAACGTAAACATGTTTATTCTAATTGTCATTAATAAAAAATATATACTAAAGCAATATAATTTAATAACATACCATTTTAATCTCCAATACCAAAATTAATATTTGTCTTGCAGTACTTTATTAATAATTTTTAGTTCATTATTTTTACCATTTTTAGAGTAATCGGTAATTATAAAAAATATAATTAATATTTATATATAATTTTGAACATTAGTTCATTAATTTTTATTAAATTTGGTCTTAGTCGTGTGTTTAAACATTGAAGTTTATAAATATAAAATCACGACTAATGGTTTATTTATAATATAAATTAAGAATAATTAAATTCTTTTTCAGATGTTAGATATTGAAAAAAAGTTCTTAACAGAATTATCTGATGGAACAGTAATAGTTGCTTGTCGTTTTCCTCTTCCAAATTTAGAACCTTATCTAGTCATTGGTTCAGGAATAGATAGAGTTTGGGCTTATAGAATATGCAAGACCAAACTATAATTAAGCACAACCTGTTTTTGTATAAAATCATATTATTTATGGAATTTATTATTTAAGTATAAAGTTAAATAAAATTTATTTTTTGAAATATCGCTATGAATTTTCTTTTATGTTATTAAATGATAAATCACAAATTATGTATAAGAACATTAAACATTTTAAAACCAACACTATGTTTTGTGAAAATATATTATCCGTTGATTATATATTTTAAAAAATCTCTTTTTAATATTAACCAATGACAAAAATCATATTTAATAGAATTAAATATAATTTTCATACAATTCCAACTATTTTTTGTAACCAATCATTTGAATTACTTAATATATACATTTTAATACATTTTGTAGTTCATTTTAATGAATTATCTATTTTACTAATATACTTTCACAAGTATTTGTGTTACATTATTTAATTTATATATTTTGTGAAACCTATAATAAAATATAGGATAGTTTCAATTAATTTTATCTAACATTAAAATAAATAAGCAAGTAGTAGGTATATAATAAATTATTTTTTGTTTATATTATAAATAATTTAATTTTAAAAAATACATTATGGACACATCTATATTACCCTCGTATTGCTAAGAGATCATAATACAAAAACTGTCTTTAAATAAAAAAAATTAAAGACAACTAGCTAATAAATATGTTAAAACAAACTGAATATATTATTAATGTAAATAACAATTGCACTTTAAATGTAGTTAACATTTTAAAGTTATCATTCAAATGAAAAATTGAGCAATTAGATTAGCAAGTCCGATTAATGATATTAAAACATGAAATATGACAGATCCTATTGTTAATAGATTCCGTTTTCTCTGTGATGCCAAATGTAACATAGTTGGTAATGTATATATGTATACAAATCCACAAATTGCTCCACTAAATCTGAGAAAAAAGAACATAATTTTTAACATATATTGCGTTAAAACGTATATAATTAATATTTGCTTACCTTATAACAGTTCCTATATGTGGCATAAATATTGCAAACAGTATGCATACGACAATGACGAAACAATTAAGTGCTATCACGTGTAAAACACTTGGATATATTGATAGTTCAAGAGCTGCAAACACTTGTACTCGTAGCATATATGATATTAAAGGGTAGACAGTCAATAATTGAAAAAAAAGAAAAACTCTAGCTACGATGCTAAAAACATCTGTACGGGGAAAATTGTTTAAAAAATTCTGAAAAAAAAAATGGTATTGTTAAAGTAATCTTTAAACCGTATTATACCTAAGTTAAAATGGCATTTCAAATTAGGTTTAAACGTTTAACATGTAACATTTTAAAGATATATATTACGCTTTTTTTATAATCTATAGATATATGTAATATATTTGTAAATTAGTTGTGGGAGGGGATATTTTTTTATGATTTCACTATTTTATTTACTAGCTAATAAACAAAAGTAATGCTTATTCTGTAAACTGGAACGGTATTTTTTATTTCGACTTGTTAATTTGTTTAAAACAAAATTACATACCTATTATTTTCGTTATTGCTATATCCTTTCCATATAAAGTCTAATACGGCGAAATTATTCGATAAATTTTTATTATTTCTTTAATAGTCGTACGAATATTTAAATTTATCGCATATAAATACAACAGAATTAGTATTATTTATTTTGACGCAAATTCTGTAATTTGTTCTCGCGAGAGTAGATTATAAAATTATTTGTCAATTATTTCACATAATATATTTCATTGGGTATACTTACATCTTCGATGCATGATTTAGCTAATGGAAAACATATGTAGAATGTAATTCCGATCAGTATATAAGTTAATAGGACTAGAGTGAACGCTATTGTTAAATCACGACCCTAAACATAAGCGCAAAAACAATGGTAATTAATTTTTAATTTTTATAATAATTATCGTACGATTACTACTTGCATTTCGTTTTTGGTTCTCATTATTTCTCATTATTGTGATGATAATATTATGTATAAACAGTGATAATGTGAGCGTGCCCGAGGTTGCAGGAAACGAGTTTTTATAAAATTCGGAATAATCTACAACCCCTCCTATCGTGGATGTAGACAAATTTATTCCCCAGCTATACGATTTGATCAACACAAATATAAACAAATACAACACTGACAAAGTACCTAGACAAAAAATATTTAACACGCAGTTTTGACGGTTATATATATATATATATATATATATATATATACACACAACAATATTATAAATCTGACTTACCTAAAGAATTAAACTTGGTGAAAAACGTGGCCGATCTAAAGTTCAGTAACGGAGCCACGATCACAACGAGGAATATTGGTACCGTCGTGTTTAGATTCCAAATTTTTTCGTACAACGTCAATGGTCTAGTCGTGTTTAACGCGAAGCTTATATATTCAATACTACTCGGGCATATTACTGTACAAAGCGAAATTTTGGGTCAATAATAAATAACAATAATTACAACGTGCGTAGGTCGTGTATCTTCCTACAAAGTATATAAGTATTTCGGAAAATATGCGTATATTATTCGGGAACTGACTTACGGTTGGTGGTGTTAAAGTCAAACGTCCCGGTATGTTCGTCCGCAAAGAAAAAATCTACTCGACATATGCAATCAAAAAGTACACGATTTTATTACAGCGTTATTGGACGTCGCTAATAATACGCAAACGCGCGTGTCATTTGTTTATTATTGTCCGTGAACAATATTTATTAACGTTATATACCCTTACCGTGAACGTATCCGACCGAATAGTACAAGAAATTCGACATTAATATCCAATACACTATATTGGCACCGAGCAAAATAATAAACGAAAATAATTTCGCTATGACTTCGGCCCAAGGACCAAGCAACTTTTTGCTCAACTGCGCCACTTCGCCGTTATCGTTCCCTTAAAAATCCAACACAATACGCGGTCACTAAACTAGTCCGGAATATGACCGACGATGGTAGTTGATGGGCCTTTTTGTAAAAGTATTTACCGTGAAGCGCTTGGACTTTCAATATACGATTGGACGTGTACAAACAAAGTCCAGCTATGACGAACATTAATAATAACCCCATCAACAGTCCCGCTCGTTCTACGCTCCAAGGCATTGCTAACAACGATGTTCCCATTATCGTGTTCCATATTGCAAAACTAAAAACGACGTTGTTTTTTTCAAATAAAAAAAATATACAACATATTACGGGACGTATTAAATTTTCAACCGAAATAATCATAATAATATTTCGTTAATGAAAATCCGTTAAAATACTGGAAACGTTAATTCGCAACCATTTGTCAATCACACGCGCGAAATAGTAATTCGTTGTATTTTATTTTTTTAATGTACCAATCAGTCTAGTAGCGATGCTTTCGATTCGGATAACATATTTGAATTCGACGTAAGATTCTACTTAAGATCGAAGTTCACTTATTTTTTCGCCTTAAACTCTGTAAAAAATTCGTACGATAATTTTCGAATGTTTAAAATTAAATTTAACGAAAAAGTGAACGTCCCGCGAATTATACGACGAATCGAAATGTGCGTTCGAAATCATTATTATCGCGTCACTATACAGATACAGTACTAGTTGTGATATTCGATAGATAGTAAATCATAACGTTTTCCAGTCCTCTCGGACGGGGACCATATTGTTGTATCGTTCTTTATAAATCGCTTTGCCGTAAAGAAAAAAAACGCTAAATTCTCTATGAAAAAAAAAACAAACATATATATTTCGCTCGCAGTCATCCTTCCACTCTCCAATCGCGATTTCGAATTCTCGGATGACGTTAAATTTGTCGTAGATTTTTTTCGCATTTCGATATGCGCGTACGGGTTACTCGATAACCGTTGACAAATTGACTTCAATAAATAATCTTTGGTAATAATTTTAGACGGGAGACGAGTCGTTTACCTGCGCGGGGCCATTGAACTCACGCGACGAGCCCGGTATAGAGTGCAACGACCCCAGACTCTCCGGGGGTTCGTTTGGCAGATCAATAAACCCCTTTTCGCCACCATCGAGTGTTTCAGGAACAACTACCCGCATTCCGTCGTCACCGCGCCGTTTCACCCCATTCATTAGAAGCTAGCCGGCCGGCCGGCATGCCGGTCGGCTGTCACTGACTATCACTAACTAATCACCGCGTTTTTGACACCAACCTCCACACCCGCCGATTTTAGTATCGTGTATAAATTGCGTACGATGGCCATCTTTATCATTCTCCTCTTTCCCTCCCTTATCTCTCTTTCTCTATCTCTCTCTTAAACATCACTTCAGGGATCACTTTGTCGTCGGACACCGAAATCGGGGCTTTCGAATAATAAGGTAATACACTATTACACACGCACACACTCGTATACCTATTACACATCTCCAACACTTTGTAGCACTTTACGGTTATAATGCTTTTGGAAAAATTTTTATTATTTGTAATCGAAAAGTCGAAATTCCCGAATTTAAAGGGACATCAGATTTGTAGCGATTATCTATTAATTAACTATTTCGAATAATTGTGCAGTCCTATAGAAAAAACCCCTTTGAACAAATATCGCGTTGCAAACTAAATGTAATACTGTAGTAGGTAACGTTGGCACGTAGTTTTTAGACAATTTTTATTAAGTATAAATAATAGTCTTTATCCTAAAATGTATCATATTTTATCATTATTATTTGTTATTCGTAAATAATTAGAAAGATAGGACGAAATTGAATATTTGTGAGATACTTACATGGTAATTACACTATTTTGAGTATATGGCTCATTGGTAATCTAAAATTATACAATATACTTTTGTTAGCTCAATAAATGAAATTGCAGTTATAAGCGCCTAAAATAAAATATTAATTAAAAAAAGTCGAGGTATTTATTTAAAATTATAAAGATATAATTACGAAAGATAATTAAAACGATACGTATAACAAATATTAATTTTAGTGCATTGAAGCACACATACGTAAAATATATAATAATACGTTTGTTGTAGATACTCCTTTAGTTTTAACGAATTAGTTTGATAATATATTTAATTAATATTTTTGTGTCGTTTATAAATTTGTTGTATTAATATTAATATATGGTAAATATTTATATACCACCGAATACTAAATTAATATGGCTAATATTATTAAATATATTACGAGAAAATAAAAACTTACTGTATCGCCTAAAGGTATGTAAGGCTGTAGCTTTCGATAAAATTTTGGTCTATTTAATATATCGTAGTCCAAACTAAATGACCTGAAAATGATTAAATTAGTGTAACATAAATTTATGTTCAAATATCGCTATATATATATATACATATTTATTTATTTATTTAATAAGAACATATGTACTTTACAATGCTTGAATGTCGAGCATACCTCAAGTAATACGGATATAGTAATTCGTTGGCTTTTGATTGTGTAGGTACTTTATTATTTTCTAAATCGCTGTTTTCCGATTCATATTTGAATATGAACCCATTTTCACTGCAAACGAGAATAAAATTGTAAATATTAAATAAGTAACAGCATAAAAATAATGTTCAGTAGGTATTTATAACTTACGCTAAGCTCGTTCTGCTCAAGTCTGAATTTAATAGTGGTTGTATTTCGCAATCCGTGATCATAGACTTAGCTCGGGGTCGGTTAGACTTTTTAACTAATTTCTTAGAGACTCGACCCATTGTTTTTGCTTTTAAGTATTCATATTAAAAAAAATTATTTATATTTAATATTGACGTTATTTCGTTTCACGCGGTTAAAATCTAACGCACTTATAAAACTCTCCCAGAGTTGTGTCTTAAATTTTTCGTTTACACTACTACAACGTTATGTTGATCAGACTTTATCGATATCAACATTGACCTTTATACCCTATTCACCTTGTACTCGTAGCCTACTTTACGGAACCGTGGTATATTTTTTTTATGCACAATTGTAAACCATTAATAATTTTCGGCCAAGAGGCGTAGTATTTTTCATTTAAAATCACTTGGTTAAAGACACAATTCAAGGTGTAGTCTTAAACTAATGATAATATTTCAATGCTACGTAAAAAAAAAAATCGAAAACAAGGTTAAACGAAATTTAATAGTTAATTTCGATTCACAATAAATATGTATTGTATTTATTATTTTGTGATAAAATGCGAACGCTAATTATTTTAAAACGTGTGTAATGAATTCGCAATTTGTGCAATTCTAGTCATTTTTAATAGTTTTCAAGGCCAATCGTCCAATTCCATATTAATTATTTAAAGATCACAGAAGCTTAATAAAGCGTCATCGCATATTAATATATTAGCTAGTATAATAATGTACATATTATATTATATACTCGTAGTCGTATACATATAATATATTAATCACAACTTTTATATTTGTATAAATCGTAGGATTTACGTTATTTTCTACGAAACTATTTAACTCGTTTTTTTAACACGCGTTAAATTTTTAAAAAATTAGCGTATTTAATTGTTTATAATTGATAGTTGAAAGTAAAAACAAACTTAAATTATTCAAGGACTTCCTTAAAACCATACGTTAAAGAAGTTGTAATTGAAAATTAAATGTATACTAATAGTAACTTAGGATATGCGATGTTTATAAATGGAAATGTAATTTTGAATCGTTATGATACGCTAATAAATTTGTTTAATTTATTTGATTTAACGGGTGAAAATTTTGATAATTATTTTTGTCTATAGTAGAGCGTTAATACGGTCCAGAAGAGACATGATAAGCATATTTGTCGATAATATACTTAAATACCACCAAAACCACTCGATTCAATAATGTAAACAATTTTTCATTTTATAGGTCTGATATTATTTTGAAAGCGTACGGGCCAATTGAAATTAATACTACTAAAAATGCAAATAACGACAAAAATCGTTACGAAGTATGCAATAAAAAGAAGAATTCTAAATTATTCAAACCAATTACAAATTAATAGAAATGTCTGGGCGATAAATATAGGTATGTAACGATTGATGTTATGCGTGGACAAATTCAAAACATAGAAATAAATATTTAAGCCGCCGCGTTGGTTTAATACATTTATAAAACATAATCCGCTAAATATAATAATTTATATTTTCAACGGACTATTCTTTAAAAATTTCTTTTGTTGTAAAAAATACAGTCGTATAATGTATTAGTTGTAATTTGTATATTAATATATTACACCTAGTGTGAAATAATATATAATTAAAGCGTACAAACTTCAAGTATCAATGTTATTATATTTGTAATAATTTATATAATTAAATACCTTTAGTTATTTTATACAAAACATATTCATACCTATTTGATAACTATAGTCATTTATATACGTTTAACCAATCTATTTTTGTTTTATTAATCGTATCACATATTTTTACTTCCTACATGGCCACATCGAATAATAATATAATAACTAATTAAGTTATATTGAAATGTTAAAGAACATGATATGATAATATTTGCAGTTTTCGTTTATTTAATGGTCAATATAGCAAAATAACGTATTACGGTACTATTTATTGTACTAGATACTTATGTAAAAAATTTAGACGTGACGTTAAATTTAAACAAAAATATAAATATCTATTATAGAATTTTAAAAATATATTGTTTTTCGGGTCTTGTGTAGGATTTAAAAAAGTACCTATAGTTTCAGAAAATTATATATTTTTTCCGTTTAACACTGTTACAAAGAACTATACGTATCTTTCGAAAATATTTTCCTCGTTAAATATATAATTAAAATCGTTTTTAACCGTATACATATAATTTATACCGACTTAATACCAAAGTAAAAATGTTTTGTACTTTGATTTTCTTTACGAGTACCTACGAATTACAATATACTTACTGTAACATAAACAAAGATAGTAAATTAGCGATTAGGTCTTAAAATCATGTTTTATCACTTAGAACTTCCGATAATTAAATTTCATAATTATTAGCTCGAATATCAAATGTTCGTACAATTATTTATTAGGTGTATAAATAAAGATATATTATTAATTTTAATTTCTTACACATGTATACATATTTCAGACTTTAAACTCAAACAAAAGATTGTAAAATATATTTACGCACGGATTTTTTATTAACCGTAGATTCAATTTAGCAATTCATCGGGTTAAACACATAAGTGAATATTCGTATCATATACGTCATCAATGTTAAATTCCCATTTATAATTTATGTGTATCAATTTGTTGACTTCGCAATTTTTAACGCCGACTTGATCTATTTCATATAAAACTCGAGTAATTTTATTAATGTTCTCATAACTTTACGAGTATATATGACTGAAAAATTGTATCAATTTGAATTTTGAAATTCAACTTGTTATATTTTTCGCATTAAAAAACAATTTGAAGAAAACTATCTGTGTACATTGTAGTGGTGTATTTATGGGATGGGGAGGGTGACGACTGACGAGAGTTATATTATTACCTCTTCTTCCTCCTAAAATCTGCAATTATTTTAACGTAAGTTGTAAAATCATTTGGTTATTGTAATTAAGTACTTACCTACAAACATTTATTAAAATGGTGATAGCTACAAACGGATATTAAAAAATTTGGACATTTCATTGTAAGTAGGTTAGATACACGATTACACACAAAACACAAAATCTATATAAAAAAATACCCGATGTAATATTTTAATATTTACAGTGTAATATATTTATAATAATTTAAGTGTAGAACTTATTCTAAAAACTATTCTTGATTGTGTATACACTTTTCACGTCTTCTCGACTTTTCAAATATATTTTTGACAATTTTCCCAGAGAAAAGCACAAAACACTACAATAATCATGGATGAAGAAGACGTCTATGAGTGGTAGTTATTATTTATTATTATTATTATTATTATTATTATTATTATTAAGGAAATGTCAGATATATTCTCATTACATTTCGATTATAAAAAAAAACAAAAGAAAAGAAGAATAAACGCTTTATGAGAAAGCCATCTGAACTGAAAATATTAGTAGTTGAGCGGTAGTTATAACTATCAATTATTATATACGTACTATGGCCGATTATAACCGTCGATGTATGTATACATAGTTATTCGACCGTTATAACTATCGACAAATATTCTACGTCTTATTCTCTTTGAAAAAACCATAAATAATAGAATACGTTACTGATCATTAATAAGATAAAAATGTTTAGTTCGACAATTCTATAAGTAGACCATAATTTTTAGGAAAATAACTGACCCAAACATTCGGAAAATGAATTATCCGGGTCTTAGTGCTCCGGACCATAGTATTTTGGAATGTAATATCACGGACCGCAATAACATTACGAGGGTTTACGTTTCGGAATATTATGGTCCGAGATTTTATTTCCGAATTGTTCTAGTTCTTCGTTCTATATCCGTGAAATACTTAACTACATTATACATATCATCGTCGAAACTTATCAAATGTATAATAATAATAAAGCGAGTGGTGAATTTCGACTTAAATTAGTTACTTAATCAGAGATGTTTGTGTGTGCTGTTATTTTTAATTTAAATCCGAAGATAAATTGAAAAGCGATTTTGAACGACACAAGTAGTTTATTATAATTAATTAATGGTTTCTTTAAAAAAAATAGGACCTCCGTAATAGGACAAATAAGGGCCTCTTTTATGTTACATATAGGTATACTTATATAATGTAATATTTTTAATTTTTACTGTAAAATTTGGATATATTTTTTATAATAATATATTTAATTTACGTTTATTTAATTATATAAATTATTTGCTTTTACATTGATTATTAAACAGATAAAATTTAAATAATAAGTGCATTTTGTTACATATTTTTAAACCACTTTTTTTGTAAGTTTAGTTGCCTACTCACTAACATAAAGGCATATATAATATTCGTTAATTTATAAAACATTTGTAAGTTGAATATATATTTTTAGTGTTAATTAATAGTTTTTCCTCGGCCCCATAAGTTATATAAATAAAGGTTTACAAATATACTCAGTTATTGTAGCAAATAAAATAAAATTTTATATTTTAATGTATAAAATGTACTTAAGACTTGTTTCAAGCACGTAGCTAAGGCGTGACCCGATCATTCAAAACATTTTATTGGCCACACCTCACTATGGTGTTATAATACTTATATCTTAAAATATTATAGTTAAATCTCGATTAATTTTAAAAAAATATTATAATTAAGGTAAAACGCCCAAAATCCAAAATCTCAAATTTATAAAAAGTTATTAAAATATAATTGCTTACTTACAATACATAATTTGTGTATTGGCATTGAATACTTTTTAAAAAGGGAGAGGTATATAAATATTAGCCACAAAATATAAAGTTCGACTACGATTAGAATACTCCTATTAGGTAATTCCGAATACGCGCTTGACTTTTTCTTTATCGTCTTCTCTCCCAATGGTATGGAGTTAACCATCCTTGTCTTCAAGTTTCACTTCATCCGATCCACTAACCTTCAAATCCTTCTGTATTACACTATACCATCTTTTTTAACCTTCTTCCCTATTACCTTTCACCCCAATTTAATTTGTCATTCTCACTACCACTTTTTCTTCTCTCTTCCATGCATTTTCTAACCATCTCAATTTGTTCTCTCGCATTTTATCAGCTACTGGAGCTACTCCTATTCTATCTCTTATATACACATTTCTTACTTTATATTTTCTAGTCGCTCCACTTTAAATCACTATGGTAACATTCTGATCTTTATTATATATATCCTTTGTTCTGCTTTAGTAATTAATAGCCAATATCCTAATATAGAATTACATAACATTAAATATAATTACATAACGTAGAACTTATATTACGTAACATAACTTATATAACATGTCAAAGACTTAGAAAACATTAAATATATTAATTATCTAATTATCTAAATATTATTTTAATTAAACACATTTTATGTTTCTTACACAGTAAACATTTATTTGTTAATAATAAAAACTAATTGTAGAAAACAATCACGGTATAGTTACTGTAGTCAATGTGCTATATAATATATTTTGTTTGATTTTAAAATCTGTATTCCAATAATTATCTTCAATAATTCCCATAAAATACAATTTAATAAGTATGAAAAAATATATTCATTTTTATAAAAGTGTCTAATGCACGTATAATTAGATTATTTATCTAGTGTAAAATTCAAATAACACTGTTATTAATAAATCTATCGACTAATGTTATTATAACTGCTTAATCGAAAACGTTTAATAACAGGATTATAGATATATTCTCTTAAAAAAAATCCAATTTTTTTAATCAATTTATTTCTACGTTGAAGTTAATTTAAATGTCGTCCGTATTCTGTTTACTTAGTTATATTTAAACATGTAAGAGTTCTATCTTATCTTCAAATAGATTATTGTGGTAAACACAAACTTTTTTAAGTAATCGATATTATATTATAGACGTATTTTTTATATGTATACCACTATAGTAGATGTATTTAATCAATTATACAAGTATATTTTAATGTTGTAGTTACTCTACCCACTAAGTGAAACAATAAAACTATTCGTTTTATTACTATTTTTACTATCGTTGAAACATCGATAATTTCGTAAAACAATCGTTAACGTCTATTTAATTTTTTTAATAATTTTTTTTTTTTGGTAAACGATAAGCGTATATAAAAAATAGTCGTACGATGTCGCTCCCATACCTCTATTAAAACATGTTAAAAGTCAATTTTAAAAAAATGTATACTTACATACTGGTATAGATTTCTGAGAAAATAATTAACTTTACAGCTGGTACAATAATTGGTTTGCAATTTCGACGGAACGCGTAGAAAATAAAATACAATTCGTACGTTTATTATTGTCGCCACATAACTCTACATATACATTTTAATCGTAGGAAGCCGGATTTTCGCTCATATTCACCGAGAGCCGCCGAACTTTCCAATCAGTTCAATGGTCATTGTACACAGTGAAACGCGTCGCAATACGCGTACCGACAGGTCGTTTACCTGTAAATGTCGCAACATAATTATTAACCGATTTACTGAACTTTCGTATATAATCTCGTATAATCGTTGAAATATCGCGCAATACGTATATTATTCTACATAAATAGGTGATTTGGTATTATTATATATTAACGGAATTATTTGTTTTTCGTTATTACGTAATTTTTCATAATCGCGTATCGATACGACGATATCAATTTATTGGGTAATTTCATTGTACTCAAAATTGAAATTTAATTTTCGACTAATTTCCTGTCGTTTTATTTTCGATTGATCGCCAAACACCCGGAATAATACGAATTTAAACATTACATAACGGGCGACGAGAGAATACTACTCCGAATAATATCGTCCGTCCAGTGTGTAATTACGTCGTAAAAAACTATAAACGTACAAGTTCGTCGATATTTAAAAATATTCATTTTTTTTCACGATACGTACGCAAAAGGCGTACGAGTGACAACATTGTTCGTTTTTTATCTGCAGTGTGCGTACTATCGCGATGATTTCGCGTTTTTAATTTTTCGAAATTTATAGTCTTCGCCTAACCGTAATTTACTAAAAAAAAAAAAAATAAACAAACAAATAAAATCCGACGCGTAAAGGTCATAGCGTTACGCGTATAGATTGTTAGTCAATATATCTATTCGATTGTAACGCGCTTAACGTATTTATTTACATTCTTGTAAAGTACCCGTATATATATTATAAATCGTAAATATGAAGTAGCGCGCAAGCACGCGAGGATAACATTTATTGCTGCGCGAATATTTTAGCCGGCGATTGCCGTCACCGATAGGGAACAACGCGAACGTAATTTCGTCAGTACTAACGAACGTCTTCGTCGCGCGTAATATTTCTGTATCCGTGAATTTTGGTGTATCGCCGCTGTCTGATAAAGTAACGTTATATTTGTACTCCTTATGACGTCCTAACGCCACAACTTACGTTCGAGCGACATTGCGTAATATCGAAAACGTACCCACTGTTATATATCGACGTTGGTTGTTTGCCGTTTTCGTATTTATTCGCGTGGCGTACGGTTACACGCGCGACGTTCAGATCGATAACGAAGTAAAACTATATAAACTATTCCGCAAAACGATACGTCGCGTTGTTGTTTAGGTACGCTACCGTAATAAGCACTGTCAACATTTTATTTGTTTTTTACTCGTTGGTATAGTACGCCGGTAATAAAAACGACCTCGTGGCCGCGCGTACGACCGGTATAATTACAATATTACGACACGAACACGATAGGCTGGACAAAACGAATAATACGACTCGCGGATCGACAATAACGTTCGTTGCCTGCCTCGATTAAAACGTTTCGCTTCGTCGATTTTGCCTCAAAAAAAACTTAATTTCTTGTACGCTATAGAAATGAAAAAGTGGGAAATACAATTTGGGTACCGTTATTATTTGCGAAAATTCGTAAGATCGCTCGTTTTCCCGTACGAATACGGTTTCTGTTTGTTTACGATATTAAAGTGCTTCATAAATTTACGAAGGCACTCGAGGTGGCGCACGAGCTACGGGAGATTTATTTTTCGCGCGGCGTTCGGCACGGTGCAATGTGCACGCGTCAACCTTGAGTCGGTTCATATATCACCCCCACTCCCGGCACAAACTCGCGTCACAGTTATCGGCGGTGGCGGCGGCAACAATCAGCTGTGCGTTAACTCGCCGTCATCCATCTGCTACGGTCGGCGGCGCGCGAAACGGTTCGGCAACGGACGTGTCGTGCGGCTCGCCCGTTATTCCGTACAGTGGTGCGTTCCGTTACGGTTCTTAGGTCCATGACGTCGTTCTTCCGTTCTTATTTCGCCGTGGTTTGAAAAAAAAACCTTATTTTCGTCCACCAACAATAATATATACACACGATGATCTCGATACAAGTGCCGACGAAACCGTACGACGGCCAAAAACCGGGCACCAGTGGGCTGCGCAAAGCCGTTAAAGTGTTTCAGTTGCCCAATTACACGGAGAATTTCGTCCAGGCCGTATTCAGCGCCGTACAGCCGTCGGCCGTTGGCAGCACGATTGTGGTGGGCGGCGACGGACGGTTCTTCTGCACCGAAGCCGTAGACCTGATCATCAAAATAGCCGCCGCCAACGGGGTACGTTGTTAACGCACGTTTCTCCCTAGGTTTTTATCTATTATATCGAGATCCGTCCGTCTACAACACCATTCCTCGCGTGCGCGTTGGTTTTTGTTTTTTTTTTTTGACAAATTACTTTCGACTTCGGTACCCGTATGGTCGAACCTTACCTGTGGCGTCCGAATACGATTTGGTTATTTTCATTTTCCCAAGAACGTTTAAAGATCAGCCGTAGGTCGTTCGTGTTATCTCCGATAATTATAAT
>JAIPRN010000034.1:153591-170858 GCA_025469175.1 Geopemphigus sp. TES_GeoC_2020
ATCGACTTTGTTAGTAGTATGACGCAAACGCCATGGCTGGATGGAGAGAAAATATATATATATATATATATATATATATATATATATAATACATTCTGATCGTTATTTAGATATTTAAACTAATTTCTCGTACGTCTTTATGCAGCCGATATAAATGATCGACCTATGTGCATCTATACACATATTATGGCCCACGAGTAAATATTCTTAATTAGGTTTTATCGCGATAAAAAATTTACGTAAAGGTACATTGAATATTCGTTGAACTTTAAAGAACAAACCGAGTACTTTATGTATGTATTTGTTTTATACAATACATGTATTTAACCTATTGTAACCGTGTATCTGTTGTTCGTAAAACAAGAAAAATTTAGAAAAAATAAACATATTGTATAAAAAAATAAATAATAGGTATCAATTATGGGAATTAGGTAATAAATTAGTTATTAATATTATTATGCGGTCAATTATTATCACGGTTCAATGTATCAATAAATTGTTTATGATTTAGGTGTATGTATCTGGATAACAATACGTGTATTACTAAATAATTATTTATAAATCGAACTTTGACATTTTCAGGTAAAGAAATTAATTGTAGGACATAAGGGAATTTTGTCAACACCAGCTGTGTCTTGTATAATTCGAAAATATAAAGCAACAGGTGGCATAGTACTTACAGCCAGTCATAACCCTGGTGGTCCTGACAACGATTTTGGCATCAAGTATAATACATCGAACGGAGGCGAGTATTAATTTTTTGTCATACTGCATCAGTATACCATAGTAGAGAGAATTTATGTTGCGTGTGTCAAATGAATTCTGGTAATTTGTTTTTACTCTGGACACTGCAAAATGACATCAATAACTATAGGTAACAATGACAAATGAGTGCTGCTAAGCAGAACTTAATAGATATGTTTACTTATTATGGTGGGGATGTGTCGGCTGATTGAGTTTCATCCATTCATGAAACTCTCTACCATGGTGTCTAATATAGTCTACTTGTAACTGATTTCTTAAACAAAATGTTTGCTTCAGTATATATGTGCTTCATACAATGTATATATGTATATATTTTTGATTATAGGTCCGGCTCCAGAATCTGTTACAAACGCCATCTACGAAATAACCAAAAACATTACTTCATATAGTATTGTGCCACAATTAAAATGCTATATAGATTATTGTGGTTTACAACATTTTCAAGTATTTTTCATATAACCTTTATTTATACATTGAACAGTATTTAATTATATGAACGTATTTGTAGGTCAATGGTAAAGAATTTCAAGTAGAAGTTGTAGACTCTGTTATTGATTACCTTCAATTGATGAAAAGCATTTTTGATTTTGATGTTATTCGCAAGTTAATCAAAGGATCTGATAATAAAGCTCCTTTTAACATTCTTATTGATTCAATGAATGGAGGTAAATATAGAAATTTTAATTGAGTATGTCGATCGAAATTTTCAAAAACAACTATATTTTAAGATACAAAAATGTATTTTCATACTAGCAGCGTTAATAAATATTCGATCGATTAATAATTTTAATTTTTAATTTCTAGTGCCTTACAAATAATTATGTTGTAGTTACTGGTCCTTATGTAAAGAAGATTTTTGTTGAAGAGTTGGGTGCACCTTCAACTAATTCTGTTAATGTGGTACCTCTAACTGATTTTGGTGGACTTCATCCAGATCCCAATCTTACTTATGCTTCTGGTCTTGTAAAAGCTTTACAAGAAGGAGAATATGATCTTGGAGCTGCCTTTGACGGAGATGGTGTAAGCTATTATACTTTTTTTTATACAATATTACGACTTAAAATTTTTAATTTTAAGTATGGTCTTTAATATGTTTAATGTATAAACGATTAAATTTAATGTAGGATTAATTCGACTCTAGATTTAGTAGTTTAGTTTGGCCCTAAATTAGTTTTACGAAAATATATATGATTATGTACAGTAGTTGCCAATCATAATAACATTCATGAATGTTATGAGGTTTTTTTTCGTCTGTTGTATAGAAAATATGAAATAATTATTTTTTGTGTAATATTAATTCTGCAAATTTTTCAAATGTTACATATAATTACCATTTACCCATATATAGAGATTAATTTTTATTTCAGGACCGTAATATGATTCTTGGTAAAAAAGCATTTTTCATCAACCCCAGTGATTCGTTGGCTGTATTAGCAAACAATCTAGAATGTATTCCTTACTTTAAAATTAATGGTGTCAAAGGATTTGCAAGAAGTATGCCAACAGGTGCAGCTGTTGATAGGTAAAATATTTCTGTAGTATAATTTTGGTTTAAATGATATTTACATATTGAAATATTATTACTTATTTATTTTAACCTAGAGTGGCGGCAAAATGTGGAAAGGAGCTTTTTGAAGTGCCTACTGGCTGGAAATTTTTTGGCAATTTAATGGATGCTGGTCGCTTATCACTTTGTGGTGAAGAAAGTTTTGGGTAATTATTTGATAAATTTATTTTTTAAATTTACTTACAAAATTGTTTTTAATTAGTACTGGTTCAGATCATATTCGTGAAAAAGATGGTATTTGGGCCGTGTTAGCATGGTTGTCTGTGTTAGCCAATACGGGAGAGTCTGTAGCAACTATACTCACTAATCACTGGAAAACTTTTGGACGTAATTACTTCACTAGATATGATTATGAAAACTGTGAATCTGAACCATGTAACCAATTGATGTCAGATTTAGAAAAAAAAATTACTGACCCCTTAATTAAGGGTCAAAAATTTATTTATGGTTCAAAGGTTTATATATTTAAACAAGCAGACAATTTTGAGTATTGTGATCCAATCGATAAAAGTGTAACCACAAAGCAGGTATTTCAATATTAATTCATTAATAATTAAAAATGTTTGTGTTTGTATTTTCTTAATTATTGATCAGGGTATACGAGTGTTATTTGAAGATGGATCCAGATTTGTGTTCCGTTTGAGTGGTACTGGCAGTAGTGGTGCTACTATCCGTTTATATGCAGAATGTTATGAACCCCCAACATCAAATATTTTAGAAGATGCTCAAGTGGCTCTTAATCCTCTTGTCCAAGTATGTATTTGTATTAAACGAATTTATTATTTAAATAAATTAGCTTATTTTTTTAAGAATAACAATATTTTTATATTATATATTTATATATTTTATAATTATATTACATACTAGGAATGAGTATATCATGATAAACCTTTTTTTCTTCAATAAATCTTTCTTTTTTTTTATTAAATTTTTAATAATAATATAGTATTTCAATTTTACAAATTAACTTAATTTTATGAATTTGTTAATTTTTCAAAATAATAAATTAATTGTTCAATATGTACTTATGGTATTATTTTACTACATTGTAGTGAATCATCCTTTTAATATCATTTATTTTTGTTAAATTTTTTATTGATTGAAAATATGTTTCAATTACAGATTGCACTAGAAATTTCAAAATTGGTACAATTTACTGGACGTACTTCTCCTACTGTGATTACGTGAGGATCCGATAGTTGTTTATTCAAAATGAATTACGTAGTTGTTTTTATTTTTCAAATTTTTGTTGTTAAAAATTCTGTGATTTTTAAATGTTAGTATACTAAATAAAAAAAATAGTCAATATATATATATATAACAATATTTAAATTATTTTTATTTTTAACTAACAAAATATATTATAAAATAAACTTAAACTATTATATATATATATATATTACATTGGATATTTATATGAAATTTAAAATTGAGTTTTATTCAATGATAAACACATTACCATTAAAAACTACATAATACAATTATTTTTCTTCTAAAATATTTTATATTAAAATTTGTACAATCTCAAATTTGTTTTATTTATTAGATGTGAAAAATACTGTTTATTAATATCAATATGAAAATATTGTCTATCGTATTTGATAAATTTATACAATATACGTATATATAATAAAAATACTATCGTGTTCTGCGAGAGAAGAAGTTTAGATCAGAGTGCGTGTTATTTCTTTCTACTTAACCAACAAAGCAAGAGATTCACAAAAGTTAAAGAAAAGTTTTTTGGTCACTTATCTCTCGCGGAATAAGGTGGGGTAATAATTAATACTCGTAGTTAAGGATATTTCGTTAAGTCTATTAATAATTGTAAGCGTGATCTTTACGTTGAAACTAAAAAATTAGGTGGGGACCTTGAAAGTTTTTGTTGATGTCGTTTTGATCTGTAAAGAGTAATCAAAACTCTTTAACCAGTTGATACTGCCAATAGCTTGTGGAGTCTAATTTGTCCGATGGGATTTTAAATGTTGACTCGATTATATTTGTATTATTATGATCTTTAACAGATTTTAATATATTGTATATATAATGTTTAAAATTGTATGCGTTGTGTTTACACTGATATTTTAATTAATTGTGTAGTAATGAAATGTGAAAAATTAGTTTTGTGTTAGCTATTTTTGAAATGTTTGTCTCCATAATATCGAAATATTCATTTTCGTTACAGTTTTATATATATACAGCGTATTATTAAAGTTCTAGGACTATTTTTTTTTAAAAATAAGTTTTAGAAAAAAAATATATTTATTAGCTTTTAACATATTTAAACATTCATGCAATTGCTGAAAAGCTCTGCAGAAATCATTTTCTGAAATGCTTTATAATAACCTCGCCATATTTTGTTCAATAGCGGTCTCCATATCATCAAAACATTCTCTTTTAAATAGTTTTTAACTTCGAAAAGAAAAAAAAAATCAGGAGCCAAATTTGGCGAATACAATTGGTGGTTGATAACAGTAACCAATTTTTCCATCAAAAATTAGGTTACCAATATTGATGAACATGTAGATGCATTGTTATGTAACAAGAATCAGTTTTTGAATTTTGAAAAAATGTTTATGTTTTGAATCGATTAATTCAAAATGAATTGAATTAAAAGACAAAAAAATTTTTTTGAAAATCAAATTTGGATGCATGAATTCCACATTGTTATCATTATTGGGAGTAAAGGGACACTCCCTTTTCTTGAATTATTTTCTAGTGACTCACGATCGATTTTACACCGCGAGTACTGTTTAAAAACCTCGCTATTATACAAACAAACATCGCCGTACGCGATTTTTATATTAAGTAGGATTTTTCTTTAATTTAAAACATTTCATTATGGTTTTTTGGTCTCTTGTAAAAATTATGACAGGATGTCGTGAAAAGGTGTAATTCAATCATGTATAGGTGATAACTTAAACAAATTATCGTTATCGGACTATTGAGAATCGTTATAGACAGTTATTTATATTAAATACTCGCATTAGTAAATCATTGACAACACTATATAAACACATTAAAAAAAAAATTAGTCCCGATACTTTTTCAATACGCTGTGTATATGTGCGTGTATGTATGTATGTACATATTTGTTAACTAGAGAATAAGTGTAATACACGAACAATTAATACGATTACAAAATAATTGTTTTTAAAATTTTTATAACTAATTCTACTGTGGAATTAAAAATATCTTCAAAGATAATATATCGCTACTTACTACAACGGAATATATATATATATTAACCAACAATTTATTAGTAACAGTGATTACCGAGAGAGTTGAAATAATATTTTCGTTAACTATTGGCCAAAAGAATTTTCTGAGCTTTTAACGTAATGTAAATGCATGTCCGCGGTTTTAGTTAATACAAATATGTATAATTACGCGAAAAATGCGTTCACTTATTGTTTTTCGTATTAGGTGATTTTGTTGGTATTTGCGAGTAGTCTACGGTTTTTATAATTATTTATATTGTCAATATGAGTCGATGTTTTTTTACTTTAGTTATATTTTGAAATGTAACTGGATTTAATTATTAAACGTGTTATGTTAGTGTCGTAATTGTGTTTAATAATCGATCAGTTTTCCATTGTATTCATTGTCGGTTTTTATTTTTAAATTTCGTACTTTGGCCGCGTTGGTTATTAGGAATTAAGGCGGGCCTGGTGCTAACAACATAAGTGTATTGTTGTACAATTATTTTATTATTTTTTACTACTAGTTTTACTATATCACGTTTTCACATTTCGTTCTTGCGGCGTAAAAATGCACGCTTTATAATTTCGAAATTGTTGTCGTGTTACTATGCGTTTGGAAAACGTTTTATATGGAAGATTGAGTAATACGCGTGTTGAACGTTCGAACGACGTACGATTTCGCGGTGCGTAAACGTATGTGTGTATGTGTATTTCGATTATCGTTTGGACAAAAACTAAATCTAGGAGGAAAAACGTACGCCTAACGTAAACTTGAAAGACTCCGAAGTTCGCGTTCCATTTAATTCGTCGTTATTGAAAAAGGAATCCGTCGTTCTAGTATCGATAATATTGACTCGTGCCGTATTAGATGGTTAAGTAGTCGAAGAAAAAGAAAAACGTCGGACATATTATCTCGTCGTGGTCGTTGTTATTCAACGATCACGCCGAATTCGCGTGATTGATTCGTCCGAACTTCGTTCTATCTACAAAGTCCATATTTCTTCGAAAATTTTTTGTTCCGAATAATTATTTATACGTAAATGGGCTCGGATCTGGGGCGAAAATTTACCCTTACCCCCCGTCTCTGCGAATGTTAATGTAAACGTATAGAAATAACGATTAAAATAATTCTACATTTAATCCGTATTCGGTGAACGATTGTAGTAGTCTGATATTAAAAAAGACATTAACTGTTTCAGATTTCTAGAATGCCGCTCATGTGTGAATCATTTTTGGGGGCGTTACGCGTAATGCCGACAATCGGTTAACAATAATCGCGTTAACTACGTATTCGAAATAACATCTGACACGAATCGGGTGACGTAAAAACGAATGTTTCGTTATAACGAAATATATACGTTATATTATATCGAATAATCGTAATGAATAAATGTCGCATAAAACAGCGATTTTACGATCAAAGTCTATACTGGCGTCGGTTCTTGACAGCGGATATGTGCCCCGATATGTATTTTGTCCCTTGGAATTTATAAATGAATTTTTAACGGCGGATGTAAAAATCTACATTTTACAGCGAAAAATACAGTAGTTTAATCCAAGGTAAACAACTGGTCAAATACGTAACGGAGTTAAAACATAGTAATAAGATAAAAAGTCATGTCTGAAAGGCAATTATTAGGGTACCTATACGCTTGTCTTTTGATACTATAAAACGCGAATGCCTCGGGCCGATCCGTGTCCAAAATTTATTCGTTTATTTTAATCGAATTTCGAAAAAACGTTCAACATTGACGCGTTTTCGCTAAGAAAACGAAAATTGCTTAAAGGTGTTTGAGTGGTTTTTAAAAATATTATTCGTGACGCCTAAGACAACAGTGAACGATGAAAGCGTAAAAAATACAAAATTATTTTCTACTTCGCCCATATTCACGTGGCAATAATATATAACACCTGAATCAATCACGTTGCCAGTAACACATACGTATTATCGAAACCGCCCGTTTCTGTGTTTACGCGTTTAATAATAACATTCGTCCATCGCGCAATTGTTGACGACACCACGAACGAAGTCGTTTGGCTGTTTACGATGAAAATAATTGTTTTACCGAATGTATTTTTCGCTCGTGTTTACATATCGCACCTACGTAAATACACACACACACACACACATACGAGAGAAGCCCGTGTATTTTGATATCGAACTTCGTACAATTTTGTCGATCATTCGACGTCGGCCGTGACGGTAATTTCCGCATTTCTTTTTAAAACTACATTCTAAGTGTTAGTTAAACTCGATATGAAAAACAATCTACGTATACATTTTATTGGATTAAATCTCGTTATACAAATTAGGTTTTTTTAACAAAATGAATAATTAATCCGATAAATTATTTTCCTCATTCGGTCAAAGTTACGAATTATGTCGAAACCGGTTTATGGTTGTTGGTGTCCATGCGTTAACTTAATGGGTTCTTAGGTTGTTTATTATTGTTTCGTCTTTTAATTTAACATCGGGAATTCGCCGTTCAATTTCTCTTAGTATGCCTAGGAACATAGTCGCGTGCCATTGTAATTGTCCCAGTTGCGCTATATTGTCCTCAGCTAGACTGTCATTAATATATATATATATTGTCGGGCGTACACGTACGGTTGGGCTACAGAAAACAAAACGCGGTGTCTCAAGAAATACACTGCTCACCGTGCATTTAATTCGTGCCCAAATAATTTGTTACTATTAAAATGGAAAAATCGTAAACCTAAATGGTACCAGAGAAGAACTTATTTTTGGAAGAGCGTTTTACTATTTTTACAAATCTCGACAAATTGAAACTAGAAAACAGCACGAGTTTCGAACATTTCATACGGATCAGCCTCTGATATTTTTTGCCCAGATGTTTTAAAACGTGTCGTCCCGTCTTTAGTTTCGGTTCTTGTAATTTACACATAGCATATCTCAAAGACACGAAATGGCCTAGAAATATCCAACAACTCTTAACGTGGTGTCCGTGGGCGAACAAATACGGAAGTCTCGAAACACGAACAGACTACGAAACGTTGTACCATATTCCCCGTTCTGGTGAGAAATTCGAGGTCGAGACGTTTTTTGTACTTTCGATAATACCGAAACACGAGAAAAAAATGTCTCGAAATAATCACCACGACATCTGTCCCTAAACACCGTGTACGACGACTTTGTTCTTAGGTATGTATACGAGGCTTGAGAAAATTTTAAACCGCTATTTTCGAACGGCAAAAATGTAATGTCCAAAGAAAAAATTATACAACCTAACGAATCGGCGGGCCCACGAGATTAACGCCTGGATTCCGAAAAGTCGACCTCCTGTATGTATTTCAGTTTCGAATTGATAATGTTAAAAAACACCATAGACGAGTTTAGTGAATTAGGCCCGATACAAATAGGATTTGTTCGCGATCAATTTTTGTCGATCGTAATTATTATTATAACGAAATAACCGCATTAATCGCACCGTATATTGTACGCCGCAATTAATGCACTTGTTACCTTCCCAAGACAAATTTTAAAATATTCTCATGGTGATTTGTAATACTCGTTGAAGGTTGCAAATGATGGTACAGAGATATCGTTAAGCCATAACGGCTTATTATTTTTACCGCGAATAATTGCTGGGTACACAGACGAGACACGTTGCGCAAAAACAATTTCTTTTAGGCGATATAAAAATTTCCATACGAACGCAATAAGCAGCGAATGCCGTGGTTGTCGATGTGGACGAAGTATTGTTTAACGGCTATTTCGATGGCCATGATAGTCGACATCGGCGAAATTGCTCCGGTCGATCCCGTGGTCGGTGCGTATTTTCAATATATGAAAATATTTATTTTTTTAATAAAATATTTATTTATATTTGTTTTCAAAATTTAAAAATTCTACTGAAAAACCTAGAAATATTTTATTTAATTGTTCACGATTAATCGATGGTACTATCGTGGCGTTATTATAGCTACACATTACGACGATACTCATTTTTGTGAAACGTACTTTAAATGAACTTATGGTAATAAAACAGAGCGTGGACATTTTTTTCGCTGTAAATTGCTTCAGTCATCGCTGACCTACGGCGTCTGATCATAATAAATAATTATAATATACATATATGCTACCGTTACATTATAAACACGCGTATCACATTTGTGTTTTTTCGCATGTGTAACGTAATCTCTGAATCCTCGTATTTTGCAATATTACGAGTATACTTATATGTCTATCACTGTATACGGTACGCGTTATCATTAGGTTTAGATCTATACAGATACAATCAAAAAAATGTTAAAATAATATACGGTTACTTACGTAACGTGTATGTAACTTATTAGTTATTAATTCGATTCAGTGAAACAGAAAAATACCGAAGTCGACTTATCGCCGTTACGTCGTTAAAATAATTATCAGTGGTTGTACCCGACAAAAACACGATAATAATACGGTTTTTTCCGCCGTAAATTATTTTTTGGAATAGACGTAAGCAATTCGATTAATATGCGTAGCACGAAATTATGCATTTCTAAAAGTTACGAATCGTTTCAGATAACAAATTATTTGTTCGTCTTCTTCCGAACCGGTTCATATTTCTTTTGCAGGTAGTATACATTTTGTCTAGGTAAATTTTCATTAATCTCGAAGTTCGCCACGTACAACGATTATTTTTCGTATCCAACGGTAATTCGATCTCGTTAATACGTAATAATGACTCGTTTATTCGACAGGTACATGAAAACTGAAAGACCATGTGTGGTAAAAGTTGAAGACTCTGGCTACACCGTTTTTCAGACGGATGAGTAAAATAAAATATATATCCTACTACAAAGTTACGGTAATAATTGTTTGGTTTTTTACGTTATTATTATAACGTCAACAACTTCGATAAGTGATTCCAACTACCTGAAATATATTCGACGATCGACTATACACATGACGTTCCTTTATCGTTATTATTCAACCATTTATATTGAACGATATTAAATCCGAGTCGGCAAATACACGAAAATACTGTCGTACGTATTATAATAGTTTCGATTTGTACTCATGTTAATCATTTCGTATTTAACACGAATAGGAAATCCGGATTCATTTTTATAATGTAAAAATATCGACGTTGTTCCTGATACGCTCTTGTATTAATTTTTCTCGAAATATCCAGTTTTTTTTTCTTTTGAGGGAGGGGCTGACGTGGAAACCGGAATTTTATTCTGCCCAAGGTTATCGTTAAACGACTTGGACAAATCTGGCTGGTTTGTTTTTCACGGCGATAACAATCGTAACGATATCTACATTAGTGTTTCGCAATTTGTTTTTGTTTGTCACTAAACGGGTGAAGAAGTATTGTATAATCGCGTGCTTTCAAAAAACCACGGCGGCCAACACGTCAGGAAACGTGCGTGCGCCATCTACCGGTGTGGACAAATGCGTGGTTGCCATTGGTCCATTAGTAGTCCCTCTCCTCTTTTCCATTTCGTCAACCCGTTTGCTGTTCTCTTATCTCGTATTGTATGTGTCGATAATGATTACGTCAAATCGTCCGTACAGTTTCTGTTTTATGACTTTCACGCGTTTGCTGCGCTTTGTTGGCCGTAAAAGCGATCTCTATTCGTCCTCCGCTTGGGTGGCCGAACGTTTCTTTTTTCGGAAGTGTACGGTCGATCGTAACCACCGTTTGTAAATAATTATAATAACTTTGTTGACGAAATCGTTTTCGTCGTGACGTACGATCGAGTGACCAACCGCGACGTTATAATTGATAGATAACGGCGTAAAAATTTGTTGTCCGACGTCGTTGGGTAATTCTTTGTCAATTGCTAATATTACTATCGTTCCGCAACGCTGGTTGATAACACTTATTCTCCGAGCGCCGAGATTGTTTTTCGAGGGGTCCGTACGCCATAATCCATTTGCTGATATTGTTTTATTGGCCTCGCGTACCATTTCGGCAGAGCTGCGGAGCTCGCTAAATCGTAACAGGTATGTGAATAGTTTTACCAACGGTAACGTGTTTGTCGTGTTCTTGACCAATGGACGGCCGTAGAATAACGACATTTTGTGAAATAGTCATCCGTAAACTCCATGTACTCATTGCTTGCGTAGTTTGTCTGAAATATAGTTCTCCGTTTTTTTACGTATGTATGGTATGATGTCGTTAATATCCACGAACCATTCCAATCGTTTGTGGTTAGATGAAATTCGAACGCACGGTGTCAGTTTGTAGACAATTTTAATGATTTTATTTGTAGTCTATAGGTTATACGTTGATTGTGTATTATAGTCCAAATCCTTTGTTTTGTGGACTGTCGTGTGTTTTAATTATCTATTTACAGTACTTTATTATTTTAATCGATTTAATTATATCCATCGAACAAAATATTAGGTGATTTGGAATAACTTGTGTGTATATATATATATATATATATATATATATATGTATGTGTGTGTGTGTGTGTGTGTGTGTGTGTGTGTGTGTGTGTGTGTGTACGTTTATTTAAAAGCCTATAAAGGTAGACGAATGCATTTAAAGATTTTTACAGTAGTTATGCTTTTAACCTTGGAGGGTTATTATGTATTGGAAAAATTTGTTGGATCAAGTTCATCTGTGTATTAAAATGAAAATTAATTTTTTTGTTATACAAAATCTAATATATACATTTATATAATTCATATACATATAAAATAACATTATTTATTTTTCTCTATAATTGTTCAATAATAATTAAATTATAACATTCTGAATAACTATATATACATATGTATGTATGTTTTATTTTTTTTACATTTTTAGTTATTTCTACAATTATTAGTGTTTATTATTTATATCGTAGATTGATGATAATTGTAATATTTATTTCTTATGTTTTAATTAAAATCTTATTGTTCAATAATACTATATTTGTGTAAAATTGTTCAAATCTATTAACTTTTACTATCTTGGCAATAATTGGTAAATTATAATAATTGGATGTTTTATCATAATTACACATTGTTACGCACAAAATGTAGAAGTATGTTTTTTTATGATATATTATGTACAGTATGTGGATTTTTTTACACATTTTTCAAAGTATATTTTCAAAAAATGCTTACTAAATGTTTAGTTTTTTAACTATTGGTTTTGTAATAGATATGTCATATTCTTTGTTTTTTCCACATAAAACAAGTCTTTCAATTGTATTTTTTTTTTATTTAACATTAGATATTTTAATGAAAACTTTAACTTGATTGATAATAATACAATAGTTTTGTTGGTTTATAAAGATTAAAAAAGATGTTGATAACCAATTATATTATTCATTTGTAATATTTCTTGATTTTATATTTACAATAATTGTATTAAGTAATTATGTGATAAATGTGTTTTGTTTAATACAAACAAACAAGAACATATTTTTTCAAGATTTAAAAATGACATTTAATGTTATTAAACCATTTTGAAAATAATGTAATGGGTAGTTGGTTTTAAAAAATACATTATACCAATCACGTAAATAATTAATTTAATACTTTCAAAAGTTAATATTTTGTTTTAAACAGTGAGTAAAGTATTAATATAATGTAAAAATATAAATATTATAATTATAGTTTGAAAAAAAAATTATCGTTACATATTTTATTGCCATTTGTTTTTATAAATTATGTATAGATATAAAAATTTATTTTATCGAATAATTAATATTAGATATAGAATATAAATGAAATATTACAATTTGATAAATTGGAAAATTGGCTATTTTTAGGTTGATGAGTGATATAAAAGCTGATACCAAGATGTCGGAAAGTGTGCAGACTGAAACAATTATAAAAACTGAAAAAAATACAGACAAAAGCCCTTTAAAAACAAAAAGTAATAATTTGAGACATCGTAAAGTACCCTCTGCTGATTTAAACAATGTAAGTATATTCCTATTTATTTGTTAATAACATATTTTCTATTAACTTTGTACCATATGGGTTGATTACCAGAACTCTTGCTTTAATTATATATTGGTGCTGTATTGTTAATGCACATTTTATTGAAAGCTTAATACTATGTTAATTTTATTATTGTGTAACTTGATAACCACTGTCTTCTAAATAATCAGAAATAACAAATGAAGAAAATGGTTATAAGATAATTTGCTTGAATTGAAACTTACAATTTTACTTTCAACATAGAAACATATAAAATTATTAGTAGCTTTAAATACATATTTTAATTTAAAATCCTAATAGAAAAACATTTATACATTTTTATCTTATTTCAATTTATTTTATGTTGTAGATATTAATTTTTTTAGTTCTATAAACTAAGGTTCTAAATATTTGATATTAAGAAAAACATTTTAATATTGATTTATTAAATATTTTTATTTATTTACGGAAAAGATTAAAATTTTGCTTTTAATGAGTATACTTATTATAAAATAAGTATCTGATTCAACTTTTCTGGTAGAGTAAGTTAATAAACAGAAATAAGAGAAAAATATAATAAAAGTGATATGATGAAATAGTATTTGTAACTGTATTAATAAATATTTCCTTAATAATATTTTATCTTAATTATAATTAATAAATTTCATCAATGCGAACAACATAATGTAATACTCTGATATCTGTTTAACAAAAAATATATGATCCATATTAAAAATTAGTTTATTATAACAACAGTTTTGCAAACAAATGTCTTTGGTAAATGAATTTAATATGTTTATTTAAATAAATAAAAAAAATATGTCGATTATACCATTTGAAGTAAAAGTAATTTGTATTGTATTTGTTTAAAAATATTCATATATTTGATTGACCATGTAAACTTAGCTTGTAACTACTTGTAATATTAGCAATACACATACTAATTGTTCCGAATTTAATTATTAATATTTTTAAATGTATTCAATTTATATTATATAAAAACCCAAAATAAAAGTTAATATTTTTATCTAAATACTTTACAAGATTTAATTAACAAAAAATTATCAATTATGCCCAAATAAAAAAATGTATGTAATATATAGAAATAAGTATACATTGAATTTTTTTAGATTTTGTGTACATATTTGTGTTTTATAGAAGTCTGATGAATTAATAGCAGAGAAAACTGATTTGTTATCTGGCTCAACAAATGAAAACAACGATGTAAGAATATTTTATATTCAACAAAATTATGGTTTTGTTTAATTTTTGTTATAAATCAATATTATATATTTTTTAGGTGGTATGTACTTCATCCAATGAAAATGAAAACATGGATATTAGTACTATGGCTCAAGCGGAATTTCAACATGTTGCTGCTCAAGCTCGTGATCTCGGACGTAAAATGTGGAATGTGTGTCATTTTCACAATTTACCTCAATGGCTCCAAGACAATGATTTCTTGCATACAGGACACAGGCCACCATTAAATTCATTTCAGGCTTGTTTTCAATCTATTTTCCGTATTCACACTGAAACTGGAAACATTTGGACGCATTTGTTAGGTGATTAAAATGAAAATCAAATACATCGACTACGTAAACAAATTAAACTAAATTAAATATATTTTTGTCTTCGTTCATTTCAGGATGTATCGCATTTTTTTTTATGACCCTCTACTTTGCGTCTAGACCTGAAGAAGAACTGTCGTTTCAAGACAAATTAGTTTTCATTATATACTTCATCGGAGCAATTACTTGTATGGGTTTTTCATTTGTATTCCATACTGTTCACTGCCATTCAGAAACTGTTGGAAAATTATTCAGCAAGTAAATAAAGTATTTTGATTATTTAAACGGTAATTTAATTAATTAATATATCTATTAAGATTGGATTATTGTGGAATTGCCATACTTATTATGGGTTCATTTGTGCCATGGCTATATTATGGGTTTTATTGTGAGCCGTATTCATGGATACTGTATCTAATACTTATTGTCGCCTTGGGACTAATATCAATGATTGTAGCGCTATGGGACAAATTCAGTGATCCCAACCTCAGACCACTCAGAGCAGGTATTTGTGACTAGTATTAAAAATAAAATTTATCGATTTTAAAATAATTTATTTGTTAACAACTATTAATTATGAATGTGAGTGTATCGTATTATCATTTATTATTTTTAAGTTTTGCCTATTAATCTTATTTTTTGTGTTTATCTTAAATAATTTGTTTCGATATAATATATTTGACAATTTTCTTTAATGAACTATGTATTGAGCTGATATAAAGGATAATTATTTTAATCTGATGTTAAGCATTTATAAAATATTATATTTTGTAATTTGTCTTAAATGTTTAGGTTAGTAGTTACCAAACAATTTTTTACTTTTTAAATGGCAATTCTTAATTATTTATATTTGAGTACCATTTTTTTAGAAATATATTCTAATTTTAAATATTTTTATGTGTACACAATTTTAGGGTTTTGGATGATTTGCTATCCCGTATTTATTTCTGTTACTAATTGCTTAACAAATTGAAACGTATGTTAACTATTAAAATATTAGTCTAACATAATTTTATTTTTAGGTGTTTTTACTACTTTTGGATTGATTGGTGTTATCCCAGCACTTCATTATGGAGCTGTTGAAGGTTTCTTCTCCAACTTTACATTGATTAGCCTTGGATGGTTGTTGCTCATGGGATTTTTATATATTGCTGGTGCATTGTTATATGCTTTACGAGTACCAGAACGATTTTTCCCAGGGAAATGTGATTTATTGGTAAGAAAAGAATACAAGTATATTATATTATAATGTTAAGTATTTTTGATCATTGTATTATATTGAAAACGTAACAGTTTGGTAATATTCTAAATAATATCTATGTATTTTATGATTAGTTTTATAGAGTAGAGGGCAATAAGTTTGCCAATGTAATTTTTAGTCAGTTAATAAATAAATAAGCCCAATGCAAAATAATTGAATTCTTTAAACGAGATCGGTATTACACATAATTAAAATGTTACGTAAACAAGTTATTTATTCTAATTAAATTTTTTACAATTCTAAGATTGATTAAACAATCGATGTTTTCCTTCATCTATCCCTATTTTTTAAGCTTGGCATATATATTTTAATATCTTCTATCTTTTGCTTAATGAACAGTGTCTTTGGATTTCTCTTTCCTGTCTTGCCATTTATTGTTCAATTATTGTTGTTACTCAGGAATTATAACTTAAAATGTATAATATACTTATTGTACTTAAATTAGAGTTTCAAATAAGTTTTAATCTGTTGTAAATCTTTTTGGTATTATAATTTTTATTTTTATTAATCTTTTGTTATCATTATGGACCGTATGTGGTTATATATTTAAATAAATATTTTGTCAAATACTTATTTTTTACAGTTCCAAAGTCATCAGATATTTCACGTGCTTGTTATATTAGCGGCGTTTGTCCATTATCATGGTATCACAAAAATGGCAGAATATAGGCTGAGTAAAGGTGAATGTGAAGTACGGCCTGCTGTTGTTTAGTATAAGTTTTGTAGGTATAATTTTAAAAAAAAAACCACTTAAATATTATCTGTTTTGAGTAAGAACCGAGTTTCTCTACTCTAATATATCACACAGTCATTGAACTAATATTAATTTCTTAAAAATTTGGTAAAAACACATTATTTATTATGTAGATTCTATAATTTATGTATTCTTATATTTTGATTTTGTTTATGAGAAAATTGCATATATTTTTACTACTTAAAAAATGTTTTATAGCGTGTAATGTATGTATATATATATATATATTACACATATATATTATATATATAACATAATTTATATATATATATA
>JAIPRN010000035.1:0-72779 GCA_025469175.1 Geopemphigus sp. TES_GeoC_2020
TATATATATGTATGTGTGTGTGTGTGTTTAGGTTCCGGATTTTTAGGTTAAAAAAGTTAAAAAAATTAACGCTAATACGCACGGCGAAAAAACTCGACAATTTTATATTATTAATCGAGAAAATACATAATAAATTTTCGATTAAACTCATTATACGCTTTTAAGTGCTTATATATTTAAAAAAAATTTTTTTTGTAACTAGTCGTTCGTTGCTAAATAATTTTTACACAAGGATAGTCACACAAAATTACAATTCATGAAAAACGTTTAGCGGGTAACTAATCCAAAGTACTGCTCTCAAGCTTTCCGGATAGTGGGTGTATGCCAATACCGTATAAAAAAAGGTGAGTAATTAGTAAAACGGGGGTTTTTTGCTATCTAAATTTAATATAATAATAATCATAAGTAAAACGTAATTAAACGTAGTTTTTATCTGAAGTTTACAAAATATATTAAAATACGATAGTTAGGCGAATATTTCTGGTATTTTTCGAATACGTAAAACGAATTATTCCCCCTGTTTACTCCGTGTTTAACGGTTTGTTCTCATTTTTTATTCCTTGTCAAATCGCGTATTAAGCTCAATACGTAATCACCGAAAAACCCGGACCTAGTACAAACCTACGTTTAATATGACATTATGTTGTATACAATTGTGTAGCCTACAAACAATTCGACAATTCGCCATAGTGCTGGCGGTTAGAATTGCGATTGTCGTTCGGTAAATTTGAATATGTATATATAGATACGTAGTGCGAAAATTTTTGTAACGATAATTATTGATTTAAAAAATCCTTAATTTACACGCTAAACTTATACATATTTAAACAAGTGTTTCTGAAATTTCGGGAAGCTCCGCTCCACAAATACACCACTACGCTTTAACGATGGACAGTATACGAGTAAAAGACGAACGAGCGAAATACTGACCTTTGGCTGTCCAGGGTGAAATTGTTGGCCATCGACGCTCCGGTAAGGATTATGTTTCCCAGTACGTAAACAGTCGACAGTCGTGTTATTGTTCTAATGTAACGAAACAACGTCAAATATATGACGGATAATCATAAAAAACTTATTGTTACGAAAATTCGGCGTCCCGTCGAAACGTCGCCAAAACAAAATGTCATAAAATATCGCGTAATAACAATTCTTTCGTTTATTATTATCGCGCAAGCACGATCAGGAATTACGGCCGTTCCGTTACTGAATAAAATATCGTCCCCAGCGTTTCGCGCGATTTACAAACGGCACTAGCGCATTTCGTTGAATCGTTTTACGCTCTGTAATATTTCGTCGTTAACGTATTTTCGATTTTAGAGAATTCGACGTCAAGAACACGGATCACGACCGGAACCATATTTGGCTCCTTTGTATTTTTCTTCTCGAGAATGGAAGAATACTATTATGATACAAATCGGCGCGATTTGAAAAAAGAAAATATAACGGCGTTCGCGCAGCGACGCTTTGTTTATTTTTTATATTACGCTTACTTGAATTTTCCCCAGTAGGAGTCGGCCAATACGGCGCCAAACAACGGCATGAAATACGACAAAAATACGAAACCGTGATAGATCATCGTCGACCCGTCGTCGGAATAACGCAATATCGATGTCAAGTATAGCACGAGGATAGCTGAAACGTATGAAATGTACGTACGGTACGTCAATGAAAGTATTTACGGATTTTAACGAATATAAATATTGGTTCACACGCATATACACGTATACATACACGTATATACGCGTCATTAAAAATGAGGGGACACGTTATAATCAACCGCGCGCTCTGTTTTCGAACGGTAATATATATATAAATGTACGTGTTCGTCGTCGTACGGTGTGTTGAGTTCTCGGTGGTTAACCCGAAATAAAAATAAAAATCCGAAATAAACGTGTACGTTTATTAAAACCGTCGCGAATTCGCCCAAACGCGTTGTTCGTACAAATTACGGATATCCGAAATCTCCGGTCCCGCTGTTGACCCAGCCGCGTGGATTTCTTTCGGGCGCGTGTGAATATCGAATTTGCCTACGACCGCGGTATGATTAACGAATTCTTACTTCTAAGTCCGTAGTAGTTGAACCTTTCGCACAGCTCGTCGCACACGATAAACCATACCGACTTCGGAGATTTCTGCACAACAACGTAAAATCAATCGGTTATTAAAAACGTCGTTACCGCGCGTTTTCTTACATCAGTCAGTTTTTCTACGGGTTATTATCCGTTATGTAGCCATTCTACGCGCTTCGACGACTAGATCGAACACCCCCTCCCCCTTACCAATGAAATTATTACGGACAAGTGATCGTGCCGCGTTTAGTATACGAACACGTTCGTTTTCTATATACTCGGTGAATATTTCGCGAGTGGACCAAAAAAAAAGTAACGTAACGTGTAAACCGCACAGGAACGACAGAACGGGTATAGATATATAGTGTACCCCATCGACACTTTCGGATGTAAACGAAAACAAACTCGGACGTCCGTCGTTTTTAGCGGAACGTCGTTGCCGGGTTCTCGTGATTTCTCTCGGATATATTCTTCAGAAACGACGCCGTCGAACGATTAAAGAACTATTGCGTAATCGGCACCGACGGATTTACGTATACCGATCCGTGTATTCCGTTACGCGTCGTTGATCCACGCGCGCGCCAATGGTTTTACTACACACTCGAAAATCGATTTTTCGAGCGGGAACTTGCACGAACTTGGGCCTATTCACCGCGTCGGGATATTACGCAACGAAATTACTAATCGGGTACCCGTTCGGCGACGATCGTGTATAATCGCTGAAGACGTTGCGTCATAATATAGTTAATAATTTATAATAACCGTCGACCTTACGATAACATTCTGCGTAAACCGACATTCGGCGATGACCTTCTGTCGGCTTAAGTATTTCGTTATGGGCCCGCGGTAATTGAGCGCAGGCGGCGCGACGTCCGATTCTCTACGATTTACATGCTCGACAATCAACGGTTCGCCGGCGTCGACGTTACCGCGTTTTATTTTCGAAATTCCCGATAGCTCTCGTCAAAAACGACACGTTTCGCGTAATTTTTAAATCGACATTTTGCTCGACACACGCGCGCGCCCGTAACGAAAACGCGTTTCAGACATCGGTGAAGTATCGTTCGTATTTTCATTCGAACTACCGCGGTTAGCGTACGACTTAGGTTAATTTTCGTCCCATCGGGGCGATTCTTTCTCGCCGAAAATTGATCGATAACCAATAGGCACCGCTTATTTTTTTTTTATTTCTATTATTATTTCGGTTTTTCGTCAATTCCAAAACGTCCAATCGACCAAGCTCGATTATCCCAGGGAGCGGTATCGCCGACTGTTGTATACGTGTGGAAAAATCGAATTACGGACGTACGGACATCGACACATGCCATACGCCGAATGATACGTGGGTTGGGGGAGTCAATAACATGATCCGTCTAACCGATATTCGTATATTAAGAATAATTAAGTACCGATTTCTTAATTTTGTACGGAATAATGTTGGTATAATTAGTGTATAGTTCTAATTGATGAAATCGACGGTTTTTAAATAGGCAATTTTCATACATACAATTATACACACACACATTAACGACAATGTTTGTTTATTTATTTAACGGAACGTCGGCAATTATTATTGTAATTATATTATAATTATATCGAGATTTTTGGAGATATCGACGAATTCGATATTTTAGCGACGTTATAGCGCTTATTATTATAGTAAATTACCGGCTATAATGGCGAAATAATCATGTATAGTTTGTTGATCAACGACGAAAACGTCGTCATTTTCGAGACAAAGTTCGTCACTGGCAAACATAAACGCCAATTCGAATAAACGGCGGCATGGTCCGAATGTATATTTGTTTGTAAGCTAGGTGACCTAACCGTAATATCTTGTCGTTGACCTGACGACTCGGATTTCTTTTTGAATTCGGACGTAAAGCGTGCGATTTGTAATTCAAAATTCGTAAAAAAAAACCAAATACTCGGTCTATTAAACGCTATTGAACAATAGAAATAAAAAAGGAATCGAAAGTCACGTATTCGGGGCGTATTAGAATCGCCAATAAATATTACCGGTCGAACGTTATTCGAAAAATGCGCGTTACCGTATCTATAGCTGAAGTCGAAATTGAAAATCGCGTGCGCGTAACGTTATTCGAACATAATAGTTACACGTTCGGTATATATGATAAAAAAATTCACGAAGTAAACACGTGATCGCTTCGTGTTCATTCCATCACGACGCACTTATGCCGTTATAAATATAGCCGTACCGATAAACGATCGTATTACTACAATATACTTGCCAATTTTTTTGCGACCGGAGGTTCCATCTTTACGTCGTTTAGTTTTTCAAAAAAAAAAAAGCGAAGCGTACAAAAAAATCGTTTATTTTAAATAAACACGACGTTCCGCGGTCGAATTTCCGGAGCGAAGGGAGCTCGACAATAATTTTAAGGAACACTAATAATCGCGCCGACTTCGAACGGTAAAATCGAATATTTTCCACGGTAAAAATTATGGGTTCTCGGGAACGAAGAACCGGCGGCACGTCTGCTGGTGGTCCCTTTCCCGATGTGGTCCACGCGTACGACTAATAAACCAAAACGCGATATACGAACGGATTTGTGTGCGCGCTTTCGCGTCCATTTTAGTTCTACCGTCGACTACTAGTATTACTCACGGCGCTACGTCTCGAAAATACCGTAATTATATCGTGTTCGTGGATCAGGAGTTCTTAACCGTTTAAGCGCCGCGGATCTTTTTGTGTGCACGTACAGTCGTCGGCGCGGTAGTATTCCACGAATGTCGTTTTCGATCACGCGTACTAGACAAATGATTATTATTATTTCGTATTTTTCGAGAAGAAATTTCGGGAATATTACGGTTGAATTTCGTGTTCGGCCGTGTTAACGCGCAATATCGAAAAAGGAGGAAAACGGAAACCTACGAATAAAAATAAAGAAAAATCGGCAAAACGACGAAGAAAAAACGGAACAACTAAAGACAAAAAAAGAAAAAAGAACGCTCGCTAAATAAAAAAAGCCGGCCGAACTCGTTAAAAACCTACAATCGAAAAAACAATACGGTGGAGCCTAGTACATTTGTACGGGATGAAGAAGGAGCTTCGAGTGATTGCGAAAAGTTATTATTGTCGTCACGAACGGATCGCTTCTAACCATCACGTCGACCGCCGTTGGTGTTTACGAAAATATATCCGAACGCCCCCTTCCCTACTCGCCCGTATCGGATATGTACGCGTTTAGGCCGATCACTAATCGCGACAATTAGTCACGATATCTGGGCCCGAAATATTCGTTTACCGTTCGAATTCAGAACCATTCTACGGGGGGGCCATCAATCTATCAAAGAGGTCCGACCACCGGTTAAGAACCCCTGTCACCGTGTTATTACATTAAACGTTATTTATACGGCTCGTACAATTATACGACGAACCGGTTCTTCACGAGTTCGGCGGCGGCGGCGGCGATGTTGCCCTTGACATTATACGCGGCGCCAGTAGTAGTTTAATTCTCTCGCGGTTGTACAGTTTTAGATTCCGAACGAGGCGAATTTTCAAATACGGTTATCGTGATGATCGATAAGGTCAACGATTGTTTAAAATTAAAACGAATAAATTAGCCGTAATCGTCGGTGTACCACGGAAGGGGGCGGTGGTTTAATTTGATTGTTACGCTACTGACGGAAGCGGAGGAGGCGTTCCGGGGTCGTAAGTTCGAGAATCGTTTTAGAAAAAACGGGATCGACGAAACTAAATCGATTATAAATTCTTGGCCGCGGCGAGACGACGGGTGTTCTCACTCCGCGACCGCGTAAATAAGTAACGTCGTAATAAATTTGAACGAGAGTTAAAGGTTAGAGGTGATCTCGCCCGGGTGTATGTAATATACGACGGAGTCGAGAACAGCGAAACAATTGGTCGGGCTATATAACGCCTTGGGGGCAATCTACGGTCGTTCGTAACGTGTGTGGGATCCGATCGGTAAGAAAATGTCGTGTGTCCCGAGCGCTGTAAGGTCATCAACTCCATTGGTCCCGAAGACGGTTTTGCGTTCGACGTCGACACGTCCTTTAGTTCGCCTTTATCAGTTCGGACCACCGAGCGCGTGACGAGTGCCCGTGCATCAGCGTATCGACCGTCCAGTAATATTCGTGCCCCGGGTCTGATTCCGCGTACGGACCGTCCGGACTCGGTCGGCGTCAATCATCGGCACTCGTTCCGACATTACGAAACCTCGGGAGCGTGATTATTCGAGATTATTTTACGAGCCGTTGTTTATATTATACGACCGCCATGAACGCCGCGCGCGTAAAATAATCGTATGGACGATACGCGCGCGCCTATCGTAACAACGTTTTATGGCGGCGCTCGAAATTGGAAAAAAAACCAACCGTCAATTGTTTAGATAGCGAACGAACCGTCGTTACGTATAATGTTTATGGTGTACGCAGAGAGTGCGATTAATGCGCGCGTGTATTTAAAAATGACGTTCGCGGGCAAACAAAGACAACGTTCGGCCGAAAAACCGACGGAATAATACCGGTAAAAATGAAACACCGCGTCAACCTCCATCCTAACCAAGGCCGGCAAAGAACCGTCAAATCTGGGAACGAGTGACGCGGCGACCGTATCGCGGTTTCACGCGTGCGTAACCGTTTTATCCTGAATAGGAGCGATCGATCAAAATGAATCGATAATGTTGTCGGCGTATTTTCTCGCGGCCGCGTGCGCGAAACGCGCAAATTTGTCCGAGGAACGTTGTCCGCGAAACAGAGTTTGGCGACCGTTCCGGCGAACGCTTGGCGCATTGTGTTCGTAATGGATTCGACGACGAATTCGCCACGGGTAGGTTCGTACCTGCACCGTTAAAACGTAACCCGAAACCAACGTTCATTACACGGAACGGGAGTGTCGCGGACAATCACGTTTAGTTATTTCGATTTGTTTCGAAAAAGTTAATACCACCCACATGTCGAACGTCTAACAAAATGATCGTTAACGTCGTGATTATAGCATAATTGTCGTTAATGACAACGTCTCAAAGCGAATATTCGACGTTAAAACGTGTCCTACGCACGTTGTCTTCGAATAAAACTCTTCGTTTTTGGGCGTAAAAAAACGTAACGCCGACAGAAGCGCGTGCCGACGATTACGGGGACCGCTTTTGCCTCCGTTCGGACGGTTTTTATCGTCGGATTTCACGCACGTAGACCGATTATTTGTGTACGCGATTCCCGTAAACAATGTACGGGGCGAGCGTCGAATGACGCTATTTACGACTCGGCTTTTAAATCTTTAATTTTCACGGGAACTAGACAGGAGGGAGTGTGTTTGTGACCTAGCCGTGTTTTCCCTGCCACTGTGAAATATTGCCGAGTACCCATTCGTTACAGACATTACGATCGCCGCGAATATTTCGTTTCGAAAATTACCCGGCGCGTAGACGCCGGCGCTGAATTCAAAAGTACAATCGCATTCGCGCACGGTCCGCGGCGCTTGTAGGGTCTCGTCGGTATATCGGCGTATTCGCCGGATCTACGGGACGAAAATATTCGCGGCATTTCCCGTAAATTCCAAACGTTTCGCGGATCGGCAAAACGCGGTAGCTCGTCCTAAACTAATAATACGCGCTTTATCCGTAAAGCGAACGGTTGTACCGGTAACGCTATTTCAATAGATGCGTGTGTCTGAGAAGCGTAATATTTAATAAATTAAGACGTTCGGGAAAAAGGGATAATCTCGTTACGGCAAAACGTATGTTTCTTCGCGGAACGTCCCTTTTATTTATTACTTAAACAAGATTCTCGTCCATAGTTTTCCCGATTCCGAGCACTGCGTAGGTCGTCCACCGCCGTCGCGACATTTCCGTCTTTGTTCGGTGGGGCAGAACTTACGCGCGCACCGGAAAACGGCTAAAACGACCCAAGCCCGACCGGACGGATGCGCGCGAATCCCTGCGAGAGGTCGGCCGAAGTTGCGCGCCGACGCGGCATTGTCCTGGAAACGACGCGAAAATTATGATCGCTTATTTCGGTAACGGCTGCGTGCGGACCGAAGTTTTTTCGGGTGTGTACTTATATTATCGACCGACGGTATATTTAGTCCTTTTCTCGGAAGATCCACTTGAAACAGGAATCGTTGGCATTTCGCTTGGGGCCCACGGACGCTTTTGAAATACAATACATAAACCAAGGACCTGCCAAAAAAGAAAATGTTCGTAGTTTTCGACGATTTTTCTTTTTTTAGAGAAACCATTATCGTTACTTGTCACTTTGTCATTCGTAATCGGAAATCCCCTAAAAAAATGTTTCTACCGAAATTAACACTGCCCCCTTCCCCGGGCTCGTCGGTTTATTTTATTGAGCGCGCGATTAATGTTCGCAGGTATTCGAACCCTACGACACCGCGAATATTTAAATATAAACCGTGGTCGGCTCAACACGTGTCCATTAATTACGAACGCGTCAACGCGTTCTATTATTAATTATAAAACGATTGATAGCGTTCAGTTTTATTAATAACTCGGTCGTCGAACAGTTCGAGTTATTAAAAAAAAAAAAAAAAAATTCAGAGACAACTCGCGACTGCCGAGTACTCACCTACGAGAACTACCGCAGACTCGAAAATTTTTTTCGTCGATTATGTATAATTGTTTCACGACGAGAGGTAAATCGCTTCGCGATAAGTGTTCCTATATTTTTTTCTAAGTGCGAGTATCGAAAGCGAACGGAATTATACGCCGACAAGACCGTTCCGGATTACGAAGCGCAAAAAAGAACCGTGGATCCGTGATAATCGAATATAAAAATAACATTTCGGAATACCTACCCGAAATACAACGATATTAATAATTACGTTTCGAGGGTATTACTGTATGGTTCGATTAACGTTATAGCAAAACATAATGGTCGCGAATCTCGGTTAACGTTGATGTTGGATCGAATGTTTTACGGACGCGCAATTATTTCTCGTAATTCGGAACAATGACGAATCGTTTTACAATTGAAAATAGGAGTCCAAATAGAAGCGTACGTTTTTACGGGTTTCCGGAATTCGACTATAAAACACGCTAAATAGCGGAAATTGTACGTTATTGAAATTTCAACGCGTCGTTTAGGAATAAAATTAATTATTATTTCGTTACGAACGTCCCCGGGCTTAATTTTCGTCGATGATTTTGCGTATTAAAGGATCGTAGAGTTTGTAAAATAGAACCGGAATTACGCGTAAACGAGATTTTCAGTTTAAAAGTATTCGAACGCAGACAGGACAAAAACGTATTTTCATTTTCGGATAAGAGAAACGTATAATAACGGTTACATTTTCGCCGTAGTAAAAAAAGTTTCTCGGTGTTTTGAATATTTCAAAATCGGACGTCACCGAATGAAGCGAACAAAATAATTATCGTTTAAACTATATTTATATTATATATATATAATTTTTATATATTATATTAATAATTATTTATATAATTTATATCGTATAATATGTATATATATATATATATATATATATTATGACATTTTTCGTTAAATCATCTCGCGTGTTACTGACCGTGTTAAAAAAAACGCGAAATTATTATAATTAATATAATTTTACAATTATATAAATATTATTCGAACGTGTCGCGTTTTGTTAAATTTACAGATAAAAGTTTTCTTTTTCTTAAAACGTTGTAGTTCTTTCATTATTTTTGTTTTCGTCGAACTCAACTACGCCGTTATTGTCGGCGATACCGTTCCGGTAAACCACGCTGAAATAAACCAATAGCACCGTGTCCGCGAACATAAGACCGGAGTACAGTAGATATTCGTACACCTAAATCATAAAAAGAAAAGTAAATATGAACGGCGTGTTTAAGAATAAAGTTAATTACTTGACTTTGAATCGACATTGACGATACGATGACTACCAACAAATTCCCAATGGAAGTGGTTAGTAAACTGACCGCAGATACGAACGACTTTAAATTGATGGGCGCCTAGAAATAATATAGTTACGTCAACAATACATATATATATATATATATATCGCGAACGGTCGAAAAGAATTTGTAACTAAAGGTACGTAAAAATCAGGCATTGCCGCGATTTGCGGGAACGTCGGGGCGATTGCCGGATGGTTTATCACCACTATCGGAATAACAATAAAAAACGACCCATTTGAATCGACGCATTCGTAGCATTTGCAAACACTCGTTGATCGTTCATTATTATTGCGGCACAACCGCCGTTATATTTTCGACACGAGTTTATTAAACGCTAACCGATATCAACTTAAAAACGATCATTTCGATAAGCTGCGCAGCGTTCTTCATCGCGATCGAGACACCCGTCGCCCGTAAATAAATGTGACGAACGTACCTCGGTAAACGAAAACTCCAACGTGGTGACGACGAAAATGACATCGGCCATGATCATGGCCACGAACTGCGGTATCTGCCACAAGATATGTATAAACTCGCCTTCGTCCGATGTGAATAACTTCGCGTCCTAAACACATTTGGTTTTTTTGTTTTTTATTACGTACGACGTTCGCGTGAAGGTTCGACAAAATTTCTCATTACGAACCCCAAAAATTCAAAACGTGTGACAAGTATTATAACAACTCGGTAATATTACCATTTTATCGCCGTTCCGTTGCAGGGTAAGCGTGTAGAACGTGGCCGGTTTGAAATCCACGGGCGCGGCCAATATTGGCTGTCCGCCGTAAAATAAGTTATACCTACGATCGAATTCGTTGTCGTTTATAATAGCGCGGTTTTACCGATTGGTAAACGACAAATTGCGTGTACCCGCGTATACTCACTTCCCAATATTTACCGCTTTGAAATTGGTCCCGAGCAACGACGCGCCGGTGTACGAGTTCAACGAGTTCTTGTCCGTGCCGATTAACGCGACGGCGTCGGTCGAAACAAACGTGCGATCCGTTATGAGTCTACGGAAAGAAATTGCCACAAAATGCGAAAACAATGGAAAAACGAGGAACGTCGGAAACTACCTGAGGTTCGGGTGTCCGAATTTGTCCTTAACCAAACGATCGTAGTCGCCCACACGGTCCAGTGATATCGTTTGTTGATTCGAGCGGGTCAAATAGTACGACACCACCTGGAAAACGCGAAGAACGCGAACGATCGGATAGGAAAAACGATTAATATAAATATCGGAAATTGCCGAATTTACCTTCGCCTCGGCCACGGTGGCTGTGGTGTTCAATTCGAATTTCTCGGGCACCGACGTGCACGCGGGACCGAACCGCAACGATAGTCCGACGTCGTGTTCCCCGGTCACGGCCGTATAGTCGACTTCGATGATGCCGAGCGCGTCGACGCGACGGACCGTGGCCGACGTTCGCACGAATACGTCGCAATCGAACCCGTTGTAAATGTTCAGCCGTCCTTGGCCGTCGGGTATCGTGGTGGTGTTGCCCTGTGACGAGAGAGTGAACGTTTACGTTTAATTAAATTTTATAAAAAAAATTATTCGTTTTCGATTTCGGGGGGGGGGGGGAACGGATGTCGAGTACGCGTGGTCGTACTGCGAAACCTGTCGAATCGTACTTACGAGAATCTTAAATTGTAACACGGCGGCGAATACGAACGCAACGATGGCCAGGCAGCCGCTTAGCGTGAGCTTCTGGAACGGTTTTCGGACGCCGACCGTGGCCAGCAGCGGGTAGAAGACGACGTCGAACAGGAAGAGCAGGATCAGTCCCAGGAACGGGATCAACGTCTGCATTTGGTCGGGTTTGATCGTCCAGTCCAACAAGTCCACGTGGCCGTTCATCTGCATGGCTTGCAACGTCCACCGGGAACCCTGTAACCGGTTGGTCGCGTTTAATTGATACCGTCGTCGTCGTCGTCGTCGTCGTCGTCGTCGTTCACCTGTTGTTCGTAGAGCGCCCAAAACACCGGGTATGCCGTGAACGCGACGATCACGTTCAGGGCCTTTTTCGTGTCCGATATGTCGGTCTCGGCGTACCCTCCCCGGGCGTTGTCCAGCCAATGGCTTTTGCGCGGCGCGGACGACGTGAGCTTCGTGCGCAGCGCGTACTTCGGCAAACCGACGAACGAAAACGGAGATTTAGAAACGACGGGCGTATTTTGTTTTCTCTCCAAATACCGTCCAGAGTACTTACGAATATACAGCCGAACGTTCTGGCCACCGCGTTGTGTTCCGGTTTCTTTTTGACGTACGCGTTCGTTCCGGAAACGAATATCGCTGCGCAAAAGTACAAAATACGTTACAACGACGATCGTCGATGGCGCGCGCGTGGTATGTTTGGGTCCAGCGACGCATACGCGTCATATTTTTACGCTACTAGCGACTATCCGTCCGATAGTCACTATGTTCACGTCGTCCAAGTGGATCGAAATACGTTTTGCGACGGAATAACGTCGGATATTGCTATCATACACATATTAATGTTAAACCTACGGGTTCGTGTCTCTAATGGTTTTATTATTACCTTTGAAAACGCCGTTTACCTTTTCACAGTATTCAATTCGGCCGCGAATTGTCTGGAAAACGCAATTCGTCTGGAAAACGACGATATAGCGTTATCACCTATAGCCACCGTCGGATTCACCGCAACAGCCGAAAACGGCCGCCAAAATAAATCGTAAATCGTAACGTAATTTTAACGCCTCATCCGACGGCCAACGTTGCCGCGAGTATTACAATAATATGTACACACACGTCTAGATTAATACGGACGCGGACTATGACGTTTTTACGTAGATACGATAATGGGAGCGCGATACGTTCACGAATGGCCGAAGAATACTTCATAACGGTAATACTAGATATCGATCGAAAAAGTACCGGACGGCTTATTTCCAATACCAAGGCGACGGTACTTAGCACTAAACGGTAGTTTTTTACGCGGGCGGACTGGCGAACGTGCGAAACGTACAATACGAGTACAGAATGGTTAGCGTCCGAGACAAACGACAATCGGTCCACGAGCGACGGTACGGTCGCGATTATTCGTGAGCCAAAACGCTGACGCGGGACGGATGATACCGACCGATTATTGTATACGTTACCGATGGCGACCAGCATGAGCACGGCCGGCACCCCGAACGCCAGCGGGAAACACGTGTCCCGGCCGAAACAATGGACGCTCTGCCGCAATTCGGGCGTCAGAAACGTCGATATCAGCGCGCCCACGTTTATGGCGATGGTGAATGTCGTCGCGTAGTGCAGCAACTGTTGCTCTTGTTCGGGCAACCGGAATTGGTCGCCGCCGAAGGCGAACACGCACGGTTTGATGCCGCCCGTGCCGACGGATATCAGAAACAGCCCGAGGAGCGCGACGATTCTGCGGATGAAAAACGAAACGCGATTTGAGGCCACCGCCGCCGCTGTTGTTCGGCAACGTCGTACTCACCTTTGAGCGTCCAGACTGAACGCGTCCATCAACGAAGCGCTCGTGAGGATCATATTTCCCAGCACGTACACGACCGACAGGCGTACGATCGTCCTAAACACGTTTTTCGAATGTCGGGTCCGTGTATTAAATAAAAAAAAAAAAACAAAGGTAGTTATTTATTTATTTTTTAATTTTAATAAACCAATTAGATAAAAACTATTTAAGCTTTACAAGTGCCAAAAAGAAGTAAAGAAAAAACGCGACAAAAACGAGAAACCGAAAATTTTAATATTATAGTCAGATATATAGGAAAGAACAATACTAGTCGCCAACTCAATGTCAGGACTAAGAATGAAAGAAAGACGAAGAGGAACGGTCGGGGATTTATGTGAATTGAAAAGGCCAACGCGTTTAGTGGTAAAAAAGGTAGTTTTGTTGACGATATCGCGATATCGCTTAATATCCGTCGGACACGCATAGATGACCCACAACACTTACGTAACGTACCCTAAATATTATTCTAATATTTTGAAAATTATTTTAACGTGTATTCATTGTCCGAAGTAACGTACGTAAATTTGGTATGTTCTTTTGTAATAAAAAAAAATACTCTCCACGCCGTAGCGCAATATAGTAAACGCAAAATGTTTTAATTATTATTCGACTGGCGCCAGTCGCGTAAACATAAACCACCATCCGAGAACAGTCGTCGTCGTCGTCGTCAGAACGCTATAATTTTAAATCGAATTAAAATTTCAAACATTTCGCGTTTAGTATATCGACGAACGTTCGTCGGAAACGCGCCTAGGCGTCTATCTAGGTATTACGCTATAGACGGCGTTCGCTGTGTCGAACACGACCGAGCGTCTAAATTTACGGTACTTGAATTTTCCCCAGTACGAGTCCGCCAATACCGAGCCGGGCAACGGCATGAAGTAGGCGAGAAACACGAAACTGTGATATATGATGGTCGAATCATCGCCGTCGAACTTCAGTACCGTCGTCAAGTACAGCACCAGAACGGCTGAAAACACATTACACGCCGTTTTTAAAATTATTATTTTACGCCATTTATGACGTTTTTTTTTTATTAAGAATTCGTTCGATAAACGTTCACTCACTTCTCAGTCCGTAATAGCTAAATCGTTCGCACAACTCGTTGAGTATTATTAACCACGTGGACACGGGATATTTCTGGAATATGAGGTAGCACACATTAACGCGCGTGTAATTATAGTATTTCGTATTTATGATATTAGTTCGTAATGAAATTAGGGCTTCCCGAACGACCGTAATAACGCTAGTTAGTGTTATCGTTCGTGTGATATGCCGATTGTTGTCCGTTTCGTTTAGCTGTGCTGCACCCACAGTATACGAAACGTACGTATCGTTTAGGTTTTTACGAGGAACCGAATTCGAACGTGAACCGGTCGTACTGACCCGAACGTAAGCGTTAAGTTGAAAATTTTACTTTTACGCCGCGCCGTCACTATTAAAGTACTGTTAAACTTATTAACTAAGCGTTACGAACTTTTCGTAAAATGACGCGATCGTCCGGAATTTCGTTTTCGAGTATCGAGGCGAGCTAGTATTCATCGCGAATGAACGGAAACGTAGAGATGGTATTCTGTAGCGGTATCGCGTAGATTCGGATCGCGAGGCTGAATATTGCCGAATCTAACGTCCCTTTTTGTTTCCAAGTTACAATATCGATTAACGGATGACACGAACAATCGATTAAACGTTTTTCGATACGTTCGTAATAATATCGACCGTCTATACTGCGTACGTACCATAGTGATTGCTTCTTTGGAAAACAACGTGTACTCAACCTAGTGTATACGGTATACGTATTACGTAATATTTAATGTTTTACCAACGGGAAAAATGGTTCGTAGAGCGATAAGGAGCGTATCGTTCGAACGGTTTAACGAATTCGAGTGCGCGGATAAAGATTTGTAGAATTCGTCGATAAATTTCGTGAACAGAATTATATTTGCACTCGAACGAATCGTTCGACGCGGTAATGTACGGTGTTTATTTGATCGGGCGTAATGTTTGGACGTACCGAATTTCTGGTATAAAATTTCACCGAAGTTTAGCGGTGGCTAATGTCGAAAAATCCGCGGTGAACATTAGGAAAGAATCCGATACGCTTTCTTTTCGTACATTAGCCGCGCGAACGACGCGAAATTCCAAGTCCGTCGTACATCCTTACACGCATCCCGGTCGAATGTCCGTCGACGTTAACGAAGTTCGCGAACTATACGGACCGGTCACTTACCGCGCGTGTGTTAATAACGAATATAATATGTCGACTATACGGGTACGCCACTGTACGTTCGTAAAACCGGTGGTTTGGCGTTGCGCGTCGATTTTCGTTTACCGTTTACACAAGTGGCGCGTGTTGTAACAACCTGAACCGCTGTTTGAACGTCTTTCGTTCAAATGGTACGAAACAGTTTTGCCTACTTGACGTACGAAAAGTGTACGCGAATATAGCCGTGAATATAAAGTGACGGCGCCACGGACGTATTATTATTATCATCATCGCTAATTTGACGTAAACGCGACTATTGATTTACCGCGATCGAAGAAACGGCCGAAACGTTTAATAATTCGAATTGAACGCGTCGCGGTCGGCTGTTTCGTGACCACGCTCGTACTTACCGGTTGAACGTCTAGATCGGGGACCGCCGGGTCCATGTTCGGTGCGATAAAACTTTCACGCCCGGGCGCTCGAACGACTACCGAACGGAACAATTTCGGCGTTTTCCAAACACTGATCGCGCGGGCGTGTAGTGCTGCTCTATTGAGCGCGAAAGACCTTGCGCCCGGATTCACGTAACGAACGCGTGAATTTTAACATTCACGCACGAGCGGATTTGTATAATTAAATCGTTTGTTTTACGATTGTTTCGCGAGTGGAGACGTGTATAATTTTCGTAATTATTTTCTAAGTATTTCCCATTGTAAACGCTACACGCCCGGTCGCTTAGAAGAAAATGGACGATTATTATTATTAGATAATTATTCGTGAAAATGAATAATTGAACTCGAGCTATTAAACGAACCAGTACGGTTCGCCGAATCGGAGCTATACCTGCGCGTCGCGTTCCGAAAAATTTTCGTTTTGACGAAACAATTACGTCCAAACGACGACGATAGATCGGAACGCCCGTTTCGCACGATAGAACGATAATTCTAGCGTATGTCGGGCCTTACGTTCGTTTTAGTCGTTAAACACATTTTTAACGGACGAGAACCGTACTATTTCGCTGTCAGATACGCAACGCGGTGTAGCCTACGTAAATAAAGCGCGGGGTATTGTTTCGGTTCGTCGTTATACGTATACGTCGGTATTATAAATAGTACGCCGCACGGTGGGAAATAAAATCGATCTTATTGTCGTATTCGGCCTACCCGCGTAAACGGGTTCGTCGGCGGAAAACTCGCGTTAGGTCGCCATTAAACGTAATCTAAATGACTAGATTGTCGGTTACGTACGATGTTACCGTAGCGTTACTAGAAATGTAACCAACCGCGTTACGGCGATGAGTGACACGCGTGACGTAGCGTTATTGAAGAAACTCGTCCGGACGTTCGTTTCACCATCCGTTCATTAAATACGCTCGGGTGTCGTCTCGGGACATCCGTCGTTTGCCGTTTCGAATTCGTCCTATCGGCGTCTCGTGTCTGTGCTGGCGCTATCACCCGTCGAACGCGCAACGGCCGTCGCCGAAGTAAGCGATCTCATTCGTTCACTTTGGAACGACGACGTTTTCGATAACGAAATTCGGCATTTCCGTACGCTTGTTGTACGTCGGGCGAGCCACTCGACGCGGTCCTGGTTCGTTTTGAAAACGTACAGCGCGAAACGTAAACGTGTGTGTTACGCTCGTCGCGTGGTCTCGAGTCCGCACGAATCATACGTCTTTCACTGGACAGTATCGCTGTCACAGTTCCCCGTCAACGCGAATTCGTCGGATTTATTGATTTGCGCTCGTCACGCGAACGGCAAACGCAGCGTCGCGACACTATTGCCTCAAAAGAAATTTGATTTCCGAAGGTTTAGTACGGACAACAATTTTTTCGTGGACGCTCAAAATTTTCCCCCACTTGGCACCTTTCTCGTTGCGCTCGTGATATTTCCCGCCTTAAGCGTGTTTCGTTGTGCCGATATCTGTGTGTGGGTTTACGATACTTGAATTTCCCGCTAATTTAAGTCCGCCAATATTTGGCCGGGCAACGTCACGACGTAGACGATACACACGAACCCGCGCTATATTATTGTCGTCGAATCGTCACTGTCAAACTTTGGTACCGTTGTCACGTAGCTAATGCCGAAAGGCGCATTAGGTTATCATTTTAATCGCGCGACAGTATACAAAATTATTATTGGAGATCACGTTATAATGAATTTCGCTTTTATTTTCGGCCACGAAGTGTTCAACGATTAAATTCACTCACACCGAAATAGTTGAGTCGTTCACGGAACTCGTCGAGTACAATAAACCGTACGGACTCGGGATATTTCTGGAACATAAAGCGACGGGCTTAGTTATAACGTAGAAGATATTATTTCACGTATATTATTAGAGTCGAATTTAGACTCTTCAAACCAGTAGCGTACAAACGGGGGGGGGGAGGAGAATAAAATCCCCCTTGAAAATTTTTAGGAAAAATTAATTTCTTTCGAGACGTATATTTTTAGTCAATAATAACGAAAAACTAAAATACGTTTAAATTTCAATACACGTTATAATATAACGTGTAGGTTAAAAATGAATAATCTGTTAAAGTTTATAATGTGTCTTGTTTCGTTAGGGTCATCCGATTTATTTATTTAAAAATTAACCCCCCCTCCTGCCAAAATTCAGCTCTAAGTACTACTGCTTCAAACTACCGTTTTTTCGTATTTCGCGCAACTCGAATCACATTATTATTCGGTTTATACGCTGCAGGTATTTTCGGTTTCGCGTAAACGCGCTAAATACTCGAGTTTTGTATAAATATTCGATTGCCGTCTACGCGAAAGCGACGCAAACGGCACCAACGACATCCGAATCTTACATTTTACACTTCGTTTTGACCGAATGTCAGTTAACAAACTATATCGTTTACACTCGAATCGAAATAATACGGACACCCAACATGACGCTAATTGAACGCTTTCGTGAAGCCCAAAGTGCTTGCGGTCCATGCCAATTTCTATTGATTTATTGGTTTGGTTCGCGTCGTGCGACGTGCGTTTGTTCGAATGTCTGAATGTACGAAAATTTTTTTGTAATGGTCAACCGCGCCGGATACAAGCGTACGCTCGACATTTATACCGTCGATGAAAAATGGCAACGCGTTGTATACAACGCACGCGCGAACGTCATTCGGAATTGTTCATGACTATCGATTGACTCTTACGGATCGGAGGAATGTCGAACAATTCGACTAAAAACTGACGGAAACGAAATAAAGTATTTATCGATTAGGAAAACGAAACACGTGGTTATACGTATGTTGTATAACACTAAACCGCGGCAAATTTAAAATTATGTCCTACCCTTATAAGGTCTATCGGTAGATCGATCTGAATTACTGAATTATTTACGTTCTCAGGACGGGTTTATTAAAGAGAAAAATAATACGAATGGCGTTATGATACGCGACGATCTTTTCCCATCTTTGATCTACGTCGCGTTTTATCACGATACTACAATTTACCTTTAATAAACGGCTCACGCGTGAACTTGGCTTTATCGTTTTAACAATTTACAAACACCTAAAAATATTGTTATTCGATAAAATCCCTAGGACCCGGCTGGATGAATTATTATCTTTTCTCCACCATCCCATCCGAGAGCGTTGCTTAGACTAGATACGTACTTACCAGTTGATCGTCTAGATCGGACGCCGAATCGATGTCCAGTTGTTGCTACTACGGCGGTACGACAATAATTACGCGCGGTATTCGAACGGAACAATTTCGGCGTGTTTGAGTCCGATCCCGCGTGCGTTATAATTTGAACACGAAAGATCGCTACGACCCAGTTCGTTCACGCAGCGCACGCGCACGCGTGCCGATTTTCATAATCGTGCGCTACCGGATCCGCGCAATATAATCGTTTTGTTTTTTACGGCTGTATCGGACGGAGACGTACAATTTATCGTCGTAATTTCCTCGGTATTTTCATTGTAGCCTCGCGCATTTCGGCTAGTCGAATAGATGACAATCACCGCTACGGGTCTAAACGTAAATTTAAAACGAATAATAGAACTATTATATAAGTAATATGGTCGAACCGTAACCACAAGCCATATTAAATAAAAGAACTTTTCGACGACAAAGGAGACGATCGCGTTTAACTAACGATATTGGTTTATACGAGAACACGAACATCCCGTAGCGGATACCTCTATTCGTCGGCCATTAAACACTTTGTTTTTCACGAACGACTTCGCTTTTTTACAACGTTTCGTCGTAAAATTTACCCTCAGTGTAGCCTATATAATACACGACATACTTACGGGTTGATTGTTACACGCTTATTGCGGTATTATAATTGTACACCGACGAGATAATATTGGTTTTACGTTCTTATCAATCTACGGCGTTTAAACGATTCATCGACACGAATCTCGCGGTGTAAGAATAGGTGGCCGTTAAACGAGCGACTACATCGGTTATTAAAATGCTTCGAAATTACGAAGTCGCTATAAAGTTACTACAGAAAGTAACTACGTTCCAGTGATGAGCGACGTAGTATTTCGTTTTATTAATTTGCGATTCAAATTTTCGTCGAAATTCGTACGGAAAGGTAACAAACGCAAACCGAAAACGCGGTTTGTTAATGTAAAAATTAACATGTTAATATACATGTCGTCGTCATCAACCGAACACACGAAGTAAGCCATCCAATTTTTCGCGTTATTTCCGACGGCAATCTTGTCAATAAGTAAAGGTCGAACGTATTTCGTACGCTCGTTGCACTAACGTTGTCGTTCCAACATTTTCTCGAATAGAAATTAAAAAAAAATCGTTTTCGTTATTTACGCGCGTGACGCGTATATTTTATACGTATACCTTCATATCTTGTTACAAACGTCGAAAGTGGTCGCTTACATTATCAGAACGAGCGTATACTCGTTTTTCCGTGTTTTTCGAAACGTCCCCTTAAACGTCCGACGACGGCCTGTATACATAAATTAACAATTACCTTTTAGGTATTTTTAATTTTCCGTATCGATAATAATAACGACAATTCTACTCGTAATAAACGGTTCGAAAAAATTTAACTCACCTCCCCAAACTGACCCTTTTCACCTCCGAGCCGCTTGCTTGAGGCCGCTTTTTAAATTATCCGCAAATTAAACGTTGTCGTTTCAGTTATTACGGGGAAAACGTTCGCGATATATTTTTCGCGAAACGTTATTAAATAATTTTCGAACGGCTAACGTAACGTCGTATATTATATTTCTGCGTCTATACACACGCACACACATACAAACACGCCCGCGCGCTCGCGAGCACGAGAGAATAAATGTTCCGCCCAAAGAGAATATATTTAATTTCGAATTTCGCGCTAGAATTTAACGCCTACTCCGTCACGACCAGAATAATAATAATAATAATAATAATAATTAAACAAAAACCTGGACAAAAAAAGGAATTCGGTAAAATCTTTGTGGAACTTATTCTTATAACGTTAATAATCGGTGACGTTTCGATTTATTGGGCACTTTTTGCGTTTTAATTCCGACGTTTTTCGAGTTACCGAAGCCACAATAGTAGTTACTGGCCGGGAATTCACCGGCAAAAGCGTGATCGAGCTCGTATAATGTTTAAGTTTCCGACGGAAATATTAATACGCGGGACGGTTGCCTCTTGTCTCGGAAATCTGCGGGTTATTTACCGTTTTAAACGAGCTATCCGAATTTTGACATAAATCGCTCTCGCGGGCCCTACAACGATAAACATTTACTCCGTTTCGTCGACATCTTAATAAGCTCGTTTCCCAGACGGACATTTCCTAGCGGACATTTACGATGATTGCTCGCACCGTAGTGCAACGCCGGCGAGACAACCGGGATCCCATAAAAATAAAATTTTTTTTGCAAGCTCACAATGTTGAACTTAGTTTACAGTTAGTTAAGCAAACATGTTATCGAATCGGACATTTCTCGCGCACAGTTGCCCCATATCGTCGTAGTACCCGTACGGACTCCCGTCAGGAAACTGTGTAAGCGATTTTTCCCAATACTGAAATCTAGTTGGTCGTCCTCCGGTCCCTGAATACGTTACGTTCGGCTATTTCCATCGAAACCACCCGGTGTTCAAATCGAATTTTGTGGACGAATCGTAATTACTTCGTTAGTCGATATAAAAAACCATTAGAAAGGTAGTGAATCCCCCCCAGGCCGTTTTTGTCCAAATTTCGGCCATTTAAACGAATTTTTCATAACGGGAGTCTCGGTTCGATTGTCGCTGTTCCTCGTTCGACAATTATAACAACTTATATTGTCCGCAAATTTTACGAACATCCTTAGAGCGGTTTCGAAAACGAAAAATATGTAAATAAATCGTTATTGTACTATTATATTGGAGTATATTATCGTAAGATAAGATACGAGAACAATCGTAAATTACTTTTAATTTCGCCGATGGCGTAACGACTTTTTTGAATGCGACGACTACTATATAATATCGCGTAATTGACGCGTCACTGCATTCCAAGAACAAAGCGTTTTATCAAATTTTATTTTCGAATCAATTATCAATAGTCAAGGTGTATAATTTTTCATGACGATAATTGGCTCCGCGTAAACGTTAATTTTTTTAAGTTTTATATCGAGTTCGGTGAGTTCCTTCCGAATGCCGTGACTGTCGTACATGTACCTCTGTAGGTACCGTTTTTGACGAGTTCAAGTATTAGCACCACTCGAGGTTATGGAAATTTATCCATTTTGGAAATTGATAACGATCGATTTCGAACGAGACACGTCGTTATTCGTTTTATTCGTTTTTTTTGTATTTTACTACGTCGTTGTCGCGAAATCTGAAAATCCGAGAACGACGTAATAATAATAATAATAATAATAAAAAAATACTACCCTCGGATTATTGTCGCTACGAAATGAGTACCCGACGGAATATAATGTCGCGGTCGTAGGGTTCGGGAGGACGGAGAAAAGAGTTTTCTCTTTTCGGCGACTCGACGCGTTAATTTTTTTTTTCGGAAATTGGATTTTTTTTTGGGAGAGGGGAGATTTCTAGACGCCGGCGTTTAGCGAAGCGGCGAGACGCTATTTATTCGTCCGATAATATATATATTAATCCGATAATAATATTGACGGTTGTTTCGGCAATGGATTTGGATTCGGACGACTTATTAGTTAGTACAGGCCAATAAGCGATTAAGCGTAACCGTTGTTAACCGTAGCAGACGATGTCGAGTTTAGAACAAATTGTACTCCGAGTTAGTCAAGTTCAGTTGTGTCGGGCACGCGTGCATTACGTAAATAAAATAACTAAGATTTATTCGTGTTAAAAATATATAGAAATACGCGTTTACGCTACCGAAAACGATCTTAATACGGTAGACGAATATAAACCAAACGGCGAACGATCGTTTATTTCGAAATTGTTCGACAAATAATTATTGGCCGTAACGCGTGTTTTGGATTTAGGACGAAACGAACAATGTACGCGGGCGTGTTTTTTTTTTTGGCCCGCAAACCATTTGTTTTGAGCAGACAGCAATTACGTTCGACGAAACACCGACCATTCCGCGGCGACTTGTGTTGTGGTTGGTATTTTTTCGTGTAACGCTGACGAAGTTACCGAAAGTACACACCAGACGTCGCCGTGTGCTCGGTCTAATCGCATCGCAGCTCCGTATATCGTGCTGTGTATGGGTGGGGGGCGTCGAGAATTATCCCGGTGTCGGGGATAACTGACAGGGATAGATCTGTACGGGGAGGTGAAAAGCGACGGGTGAAGGCTATATTGTTGTATATTATTTTTATTTTCGGCCCGTTCGGACGGTTCACGGCGCGTGTACGGTTCGCGGATGGGTCTACTACACGCGTACACGCGCGTCGGTACGAGGTAAAGGGATCGAAGTGGTTTTAACGCAGACAGTCCGTTAGGGACGTTTCCGCGGCGGCCAAGACAAACGCACATGTTTATCGATCCTATAATCCGCGCCCACGCCGATGTCGTTGTTGTTGTACACGATTCGTCGTCGACGACGGGCGGTACTCGACGTTCGCGAGTAATTTCGATTTCCGGGGGGGGAACGAAAAAAAAACCACCGAAAAATACGGAAAACCCGGGCACCGCGACTACTATTTTCGTATCGTGACGACGTCACGTTATCGGAATATAATACGGCGGCGGAATTGCATTTTTCTCGGAGACGGACGGTACGTTAAAGCGATCGTCCCCCACCCCGGTTTTCGGCCGGTTTTTTCCAATACGTTTACGTAACGCGTACGATTAAAACTATCGTGCTAATGTTTTCCGATACGCGACGTTGCCGTTACGCTTGTAACGTTACTTAGCTCGAATATATTTAGCGTTACTTATTCGACACTCGTCGGACGTCATCTACCCGAGTTATGGTATGTCTTCGACGGACAATATTTACCGAGTTATATATACGGGCAACAACTTGTCGCGAACATCACGGAAATTTCGGCGCAAACTACGTAATCGTCGGTGGTGTTTGTTAGTGGTCCGTCACTTTCGGGGACTTATTCTAAAATCTGGGAATTCAACAGGGTCGTACACGTACCTGTAGCCTCCACGCGAATGTTCGAACCAAACCCGACGGTTATTAATCGACGTTAACGATACAAAATGAAACCATTAACTCCGCGGAAAGTTTAGGAATTTGAACGTTCGACCGTAGTGTAGTTCGGGCCGAAATTTCCGTGTCGGTCCGACATTTTTAACCGTCCACACAAGTTGCGTTTGACTTTCCGGGTCGATATCCCGGCACGCCGGACCGATCGCGAAAAGGCACCCTCGACGTCGATAAATTCGATTCCCGGAGTGGGTGCCCCGAGCTACGGGAATATCGGCGAACGATGACGAAGTACGTGTACTCGTGTAGTCGGTCGTATTCTATAAAAGACGGACGTGATTTGGCAGTGGCCGAGCACGAGTACGGCTAATCTACGCCGCCTAAAGGGGAAAACTAGTGTCGGTCGCGACCGACGGCGGAAAGTCGACCGCCACGTACATTCCGTAACGTCGCTTTATGAAAATAACGTGCCCGGGCACCGACGGCTGATATATCGCGCGTACAATAAATCATCACGTGGTACACCTACACACACATATTCGCGGTATGAATACGGGAATATGGGTCGGATGTGGAAACGTAACGTAGTCGGTATACGAGCGCGAATTTATTTATTCGTATCGCGTTCGAACCCGCGCGCGGTAAAAAATGATAACGAAATACTTTACGCCGTACAAGTTTGACGGACGAGTGTATTCCGATCGACGGTGAATTGATATTCACCAATACTATGTATATATATATGTATATCTGGTAAGGTCACGGTGGTACGGTCGAGATGGCGAGTCGGGTCGCGGCGTTCCGGCGGGACTAACGTCATCGTGGCCAAAGTCGTAGCGCCGCCGCGGTGTCGGGTAAGGAAAATAATTCGTGATTCGAAAACGTCGCGTGAAAAATCGTTTTCGATCGAGTTTTATTATATAACGCCGTGAAGTCGACGTAATACGCGAGGTGCGCGCGTGTGTATATAAATTCTTCGCTCCGAGCACGGGTAATGTATTTACACGCGCCGTTTACCGTCATCGGTTCTGAGTATAGGCGCAATAGGCTTGCGTGTTTATTTATTTACACCCCCCCTGCCGTCCCGGGCCATCGTATATATCGCTGGTGCCGTTACGACACGTTATATTGTTATACCGGGAGCGGCAGGGGCGGGTGTACGGTCATATATCACGTCGTTTTACCGTGTGTTATGACGCGCGTACGAACGAAAAGCCACGATCGTCCGACACGGTGGATGGGGGTGTCGCGCACTCGCGTATTTTCTCGTTGCCGTTGTCGTTCGGGAATACACGCCCGGTAAACGGTCGCGTTTCCGTTACCGCGTCCGTCGGATGTACGGCGTTTCGTGGCGGACGGAAACGACGTCACGTTTCCATCCCCGCGGTGCGTGTGTGTGTGAATTTGTTCGATTGTCGGACGTGCGGAATAAATCGCCGACGGCTCCAACCATAAACACCGGCCTTCGGGGCGTGGAATAATTATAATCGCGCTCGACGTTCGTTCTGTAAATTCGCGGGTATTCGTCGATTTCCAGTGGACCGTTCACTTTCACTGACCTTTCGGGGGAAGAATTTTTCCATTTAGACCCGTTAATAAATCATACGCGTATCAACCCCCTCCCACGTCCTCCCTACGCGTCCGTGATTCCGGTAAACTTTTAATACGCGTTTCGAAATAGTTTTCGAAATTCCGGTCCCAACGGCGCCATTTTGGTCCGAAATCGCGTTTTTATTTCCGGAGAAATTCGAATTCGATCGTGGCGGTATTTGGCTTTTCAATCGCGCGACCGATACCGTTAAGCCGATTTTTCGTCTTTTCAGTAAAATGACGAGAGAAACAAAACGAACATCGCGCGAAGTTTTCAACTACTACCTTGACCGAGAGACGTTTAATAGTCGTCGTGGGTGTATGTGTGAAGACTTCACGCTTGCCATTCTTATCCACGCGCTCGACGAACGCACGAAGTCGGTTTATATTTCGCGGTACTTTATATTTCGGTAATTATCATCATTGTTCGGTTTAGTTGACGCGCTGTCCACAGATATTTATATTGGAAACGGTTTGTTTATAGATATTGTAAAATAGTCCACGACTACTTTCGTAGTTCACGTTGGATCAATTATGAAGCTCAATGATGGGTAAAACACGTCGGGCAAACCACGTCGATCGAATCGCGTTTACGAGTACTGTTAAACAGATCATTTTCGATATAATAAAAAAAGAAACGGGAAAACACATTCAATATCGACGACGGTATTGGAGAGTTTTGTTAATAATAGAAAGCGACATTACGGCGAACTTGACGAGTTTTCCGAACGAAAGGCCAGGGTAGACGATTGTTCTCCAACCACGACTATCGTCCAACCTGTTAGGCGACGGTGACGAAGACGCGCGAATTTTCGCTTTTATTCTAATCGTCTTACGACTGTACGCCGATCATTTCATATTCGCTATAACGTTATAATAATCGCTCGGTTATTTTACGTTACGTCGCGATCAGTTTGTACTACTCTTCGGTAATTGTAATTGTTTCGAAAAACAAAAAAACGAACGGTTATATCGCGTTATTCGACGCTACTCTACTCGGCGGCCGACAGATTGGCGAATCGGCGGCTCCCGGCCACGTGTCGGATATCTGGGGATTCGGTGGTTTGGCCGTCACGTTTGTAACTGATAACGGTTTATACTACGGACGCGAAAACGTAAACCAAACACAAACGATACGAATTCCACGCGATTCCGAACGTCCGTTTGTTTACGCGAAATTATTTCCGATAAGAGTAATTATGGTATCGACGCAAAAATAACATGGACGTTTCGACGGTTGATTTTATAACGATCTCGGGCATTTTGGCGTGACCGTTCGGCGTAAACCGTTTTGGCATGGGCCCGTTTTGGCGTAAATCCATCTTGGCGTGTATTTAAAAAATAAAATAAACGCAGTAACGTCAATTTTACGCGGCATAACTTACAATAAATATATTGTATTCTTATTGTAAAAATTCTAAAACTTTATAGTCGGTTTGTAAATGTAAATATTTATACCGAAAACAAAATCGACGACCGTTTTACGTAAATGGCGTTTTATTATCTCTATATTAATGAAAACTAAAATCATTACGAATTTCGCGTGTATACGTCGTAAAATATATTTAAAAGCGCTAGTTTCTATTATATCGTATCGCATTATTATAATCGTAACAACGAAACAATTTTCGTGATTCAGATATGAAAATGTCCGTCGTATATATATATATATATATATATATATATATATAACGTTAGTAAATGTTCGTATTGATCGTAGCGAATACAAAATAATTCGTCTCTTTTTGCTTATACAAAATCGTATGATATATATTTAATTCGTCGTTTGTTTTTAAAAAGGCTTTTCTCGTTAACACGAAAATTAAAGGGCTCGTCCGAGAGCGTTCTTTTTATACGAACAATTTTTAAGAGTTCATAGGCCAAATGGAGTAACATATCGTTACCGAACAGCTAGTTACGCTTTTCGCTTCATACACTATCTCAAAACGCCGATTTTATAAAATCGGTTTCGTTAGACGAAAATTAATTGAAAAAGGCGCGTGCGTCGCGACAACGAAAATAAAACGTATACTTACGATCGAGTTTCATCGTAATTGGCGATTTGTCGGGCGATAAAAACTATCGGAATTTCTTCGTTATTTCCGAAAATTTTAAAACCGGACGGACCAACGAAACGGTATCCAAATCGACGTCGAAACCAATAAAATACGACGAAACGTTACATTCGTCGGTAGTGCACAGAAATACGTCCGAACCAAACGGGCTTTTGGCCAGTGTACAGAATACGGGCCTATTGAGTTCGAGACCGAGTGTGACGAATCGAACGCGTTCACGCACGATAATCGTCGAATCCGATCCGATTAATTATCGACACCGATAAGAGAACGGAATTCGCGAACCGGTACGTTTCACTTTTTCCCCGTTCTGGGACGATTAAATTATCGTTCGACTTCGGTGAAATGATGTAACGAACGGCGAACATTTTGCCACAGTTTTCGGCGAGACGATTATAAGTAAGTGGATGTCTTCGCGTTCGCAATCATTTTCTTACCGTACGAACATTTCGCTACGTAAATTTAAAATTCCATTCGAGCACGTACGAATTGGCGTCTAAAAACGCGTAGCGCGTTATTTTTCAAACGTTTCCGGTATTTTTGATTCGATTTTATCGCGATTTCGACGACACTCCGCCGTGTTCATAATACGATTTTCGTTAATTTTCCACGTCGTTTTACGTTCTCCCGACAATTATATATCCGACGATTCCACGAATGTTTTCATTATAACATAACGCAATTGCGAAACGTACCCACGTACAGACTTTCGGTAAAATTGTACTTTTTTCAACGCAATCCGTGGGTTGAATTATTTTTAGGGCATTATCGACCATTGTTCGCGCATTTCGTCCCGCAATTCCTTAGCGTATTATCGCGATACACATTTGAATATCGTTTTACTGCCCCAGCGGTAATTAGCGACTGTTATATATTGCTCATAATACAGCGCGAGACTACGGCGGAATTGCATATTCAAAGCGCCGTGCGAATATTTGCGCCCGCGCGGAGGGACGTCCAATTTTCGCCGATGAGGTCGTGGTCGTTTCAAATGTTCGGTTAATAAAACGTTCCGAACGCCGTCAATAGATAATACGAATTCGTTTTATCGTTAGGCGTTCGGAATTTTTCATACGCTCCCCCGGGTGTTTTCAATATGAACTCGATAGCGCGTTTATTGATTTTTTTGTAGAATGTCGATTTTCGAGTGCGTAACCGCAATATATCACGCGTTCCAACACTCGTATATTCGACACGCGTTTTCTCCCCGAAAAATCGTTAAATTATTCGTTCTAAACGCGTTTAAAAATTGTTTTTTTTTCATCCGACACCGAATTCTCGACGGCGCGCCGGACACACCGGTATATTGAAATCGACAATTTGTCCCGCTTACGTACGAATCCGAGCTCGGATCAATTTCGGAAACGAAACGAACGCGTAACCGTATTCCATCGACGACGGTTTACAACGATGACGCACCTGTTCGGCGGTTGATCCTCTACGGAACGAACAACCGAGACTTAACCCCGTTCGGTACAATATTATACGCGTATATCGACGGTGATCGACTAGCCGATTTCGTCGCTCCTCCATCCGAACGGAAAACGACGATACAAATTCGTTTCCGGGCGTTAAGGTTTCGTAAAGATTATCGCGCGTAGTTTCTATTCGTCGACGCAAACCCGAAGACGCCGACAGCAATCCTTCCACCCCCTGCCGCTGCGCTTGAACGGAAAATGTACGTACCTTCCTCCCTCCCACGGTTAGCGCTAAATAGTTAGATTGTTATAAAACGGTTAGATCGTAAATTCGATGATACGTCGCCCGGTGCCGGTATTCGAAAAACCACGGCACGAATACGGGTAAACCGAAATCGGTTGGGGGGGGGAGGCACGGGAAAAGTCCTCGGGCGTCGTTAACTGCTGCGGACCGTTGACGAATGGCCGGTGAACGGATCGGTACGGTGACCGACGTTTATTTTAAATAATCGTTCGATCGTTTTGTTCGTGCCCATCCCATTTCGTTCGCCCGAGCACGTAGAAAGGTAAATGCGCGTTCCCGTACGCGTGTGTACATCACGGTCACGCGATAATAATTATAAAATACGAACCGTGTTGCGCTTTATGGGTTTACGACGCGGTTTTTATTTCCCTAGCGAATTGCCGCGAGATATTTATGGCCAGACCGGTCTGGCCCGTTACGAATGCGACGCGCGGGGCGTGTCGGTCGCGCCGCGGTGTCGTTATTTAATGGGACGTCCGTTAATAAATATTCGAAAACGAGTTAGGGAAAAACCAACAACGCCCGTCCCTTCATCATTGGCCTGCCACGCGGTCGCGTTTCGCGAAAAGTAAAACGCTTTTCCACTCGAATGTTCCGCCAAAACTACGGCAAAACATCGCGACGTTTTTGATCCGAGTATTTCTCGGGCCCGGGCGTCCAAATACGCGTTTGAAGAACGTTTGGAAAGCGCGCTCGTTTCGCATTATTCGCTTGTTTTCGTACGCGCGCGTCGAAGATCCCGATATATCTATATATATCTATATATATATATATATCTATATATATATATATATCTATATATATATATATACACACACACACGTTTATAGGTATTAAAAAAATCAAATTATTTTTCATATCCTACAGGTTGTCCCGCGGACACGTTCGATAGTAATTAAGGATTTTTTTCCTAATAATAATTAACGGAATCGATTATTTTATGTTAGATCGTATTTAAATTTTTTCAATTTTTTTTTACGAAATCCAATGTGGCTACCGATTACGAACAAATATATAGTCGAGTCTATTACAGAGACGCTCAAAGACAGTCGAACGTATAAATTTGTTACACAATCAGCGAAAGAAAGCGTAATACAAATTTTACAAAATTTATTACAAATTTCGAACGCCGACACTTTTTCGGGAACTTAAACGTCGTCGTAAAATATCGAGTTTGATTTTCAAGAGAATATTGTACACGCGCGTCAATTAGTGCTCTAATGACGAAGACTTGTGTTTCCTTTCCGAAATATTCTTAGACCGAATTTAATGTTTTCGGTGTTTCCGTAGCGTGTCTTTAAACAACCAATATTCCTTTCGACATTTTCGTATGTGCGTTTTTTTTTTAAACATTCCACGTCATTTTTCAATTTACATCTTTAATTGGCGTGTACTGCGGCGGTGTTGTATATATGTTTGATGTTCGGCAAAAATTTAATTGGCTACTATTTTCGTTCTTTTGTGGAACAGACGACTGCAGTACGAACGAATAAATCCTGCGTGTACTCGACGCGATTATTATACGCGAATGGTTTGGCGGTGGGCGGGCCGAAAGTATTACGGCTGCGAATTTACAATTTATAAACCCCTCCGGAGTACAATAACGACCCCGGGTGAGTTCAGGTTTTTTTTCCTCCGGAAACGAATCATAATAATAATAATAACGAAAAAAGGTACGTTCGGCCCTTGGTGCCTCTCCTCCTCCCATGGCGTACATACACCTACGTATCGGTCATTGTGCAATCCGAGTTTTAAAACGCGAAGTAATAAAATACAAAGTCGTGTCGTGTCACGTATATGTGTGTGTGTGTGTGTGTGTGTGTGTGTGTGTGTGTGTGTGTGTGTGTGTGTGCTCGAGCTCGCGACGGCTAACGAGCGTTGTATAATAGAACGGGTAGTTTCGTAAAAATAAAAAATTCGGAAGAAAACGGAGGGGAGAACAACCCCCGTCAAATAAAGTCTGATGGATGGTTTTGCGTAGCGCGAAAACCGCTTACGTCGTATACGGTACGGGGTGCGAGTTTCCGACGGAAATAACGTCGGACACGACGACGAAATTGCGTCCGTCGTAATGTACGGTCGGGTGGCTAACAATAATAATATTGTCGACCTAAAAATTTGGCGGTAAATTTTTTCCATTCGGTTTTCGTTGGTCAATCGTTCGAAACAAATAGTAAACCGTTCGATGGTATTTCGCGGGACCCTTGGACGAGCCGATCCACTGTTAGGCTTAACCGAAAACGTTTCGGGACAACGGGTCAAAATGCGTACCGTTCTTATATCGTCAGTCGTGGCAGGTGGTCGCGAGGGTGATAAGTCTCGACGATGTGTTTTTGGATATACGATAACCGGGCGAGTTATATTCGCGTATGTCGAGGTCGGACACTTGGGTGGGTCGAACTGACGGGAGCGTGCCCGATCGCGTACGAGGAATATCCGGTTTACGAGCAGGACGGAGGGTCGTAACGGAAGGTTCGTCGAATGCGAAAAAAGTATTCCCACGGAACCGTCCCGAAACACGATCGGTGGACGGCGGACACGTCCGCTCGTCGTCGTTTGTGGGTACCGAGAATAACGTGACGAGTAAAATAGGCCCGAGAACCGTTACGGGAAGCTCGCTGGGGATGAAAACCAATAGGACGGCGTGTACTTTATACGGGTGACGGGCGCTCGTTTTGACGATCGAATGGAATTTCGAACGGACGAAGGAGAAGAACATAAAGGTCGACGGGAGAACGTCGTCGTATAATACGGCGCTTAGTTCGAACACCGCGAAACCGGTACAGAATGTCGCGCGGCGGCGCCTTTACAGTCTGTCGAACGGACAAGATCGACTGGCAATTCACTTGAATAGTCAATTTCGCGCGCGTTACGGTCGGTTATGTTTTGCGGATATCGCCCATTGTTCGGCACCGACTGTCGCCGCGCTTTCCGACGTACTACTGTTACGAATAATCTGTTTCGTACGAAACTGGCTCGCCGTTGCGGTTATACTCGGCAGTGTTTGTCTGGCAGTATTCGATCTTCTATTCGTTAAATTCGCCTAAACGTGACGACGACGACACACGCGAATCGTTGTTACGATAATAATTTCTTCCTATAAACGCGAAAGCGAGTAACGGCGTCGGCGGATTATTTGTCTACGACGTGCGCGCACGTTCCGCCGTAGGCGAAACACTCGATTCGTTATTTGTCCGAGACAAGGCGCCAGCGTTTTAGCTGGACAGTAATTTATGGCGCTACTATGCCCGTACTTAACGGATGAAATCCCTCCAAGTCCGTGGCGATTTCGTAAAACGCGCGCCCGAACGCGAAATAGTACGTATAAAAACGACCTGTTGCGGCCCCACTGACGATAATAACTCTCCTCGGCGTTCGCTGATTGCGCGCACACGCGTTATATATGTGTGCGTGTGTATTTCAACACTTGCCGCTCGAATACTTTTGCGAAAGTTTTTTTTTTCAAAAAAACTTACGCACGTACGTACGTACACGCGAGTAGTTTCGGTACGACGGTGGGACTCGGGCACACGAACGTACGGACCGTTCGCACGATTCGCGAATATTAAATACTTAAGTAGGGTCGTTCCTATTCGATTATTAACCGGCGACGGTTCGGGAGAAAAAACGATATGTTTTAAACTAGCCACCAATACACACGTTTCGTGTATGGCGAAAATACGGAACGCCCGCTGGCCGATTTTCCGTAATGTATATTAGGTCCGGGCCGGTATTGGAATTCGTTCGTCGGGGAAGTGGCTTTTACTATCTTTATTTTCCACCGGAACGGCGACAACGAATTACGTACGATCGAAATAATTTCGTTCAAACGGGCACTTATATTTCCGCCGATGACGTCGCGAACAGTATTACGAATATATTGGCGATACAACGTAACGCCGGTTCGAAACAATTTTTCGGATCGTATAGCCAATACAGCGGACGTTTTTTTTATTTATTTTCAGTTTAATAACCCGAAACGTGTCCCACGCAACGGCGCCGTCGTATTTGTACCGTTTGCGACGATACAAAAACGTTCGATTTACATTCTCCTCCTCGCGCCCATGGTTCCATAAATTATCCTTAGACAGAATTCAAATTGCACAATTCGTCTTGGCCATAACTTATTACCGGCACGTGCGTCTTATTTGTCTTTGAACCATTCCCCCTCTTTTGCACACACCATAGCGGTGGGGCTAGATGCGATCTTAAGCACATCCATATGGAGTGTCCGACACTCTTCTCGCCGTAAACTATTCTGTAATCTTTTTGCAAAAAATGTAGCTCTTATGGTCCCGTATAGCGTTCTAAATTCGTATTCCAGTGACGTGATCGTAAACTTCTTTATGGCTGCTGGATACTTCGTTTAGGCTCTTTTGTAATATATTTAATCGCGGTATCGTTTGTTTTGTTTATACGTACGTTTTTTTTTCTTTAATTTATTACCTTTATTAATATCCAATAATTGTCGAGTCGTAATAATTTATATTAAACGCTAATAAAAAAAATAAATAAATACATTCCGTGTCTATATCGTAAACTGTTCGTTCGTGTGTGTAAGTATATAACGAAATTGAATGACGTAAAGATTCCAAAACGGTCCCGAGATATCGAGTAAATTTTTTTATTCAATGCTTTCAAAACACAAACCCTTTCTCCTTGGAATTCCGTAGAGCTCAGTTTCAGTACCACCTCACCAGGGGTGGGGTGGGGGGCTACGATCGTGGTATTTGTCGGTTTTTCGGTCTAGCGCGTCTACGTTCATCGCGCCCTATAAAAGTACGTTTAACGCGGTCAAGTGGACCGTCGTAATACTAGTTCGATACGTTTGTAATTTTGCGCGCGCGCGCGCAGAACGTTAATGATAACGTAAACGCTGAAGGCTGTTCACTACGAAATGAATTCTCTCTCGTTCATTCCTACACACGAGTTTATCCGATCCGATCTGTCCGTTAAAATTACGTACCGTGCAACGAGAAAAACGTACACGGCGCGAGTCGATCGTCGTCGTTTGGCCCAAGCTGGACGGGCCGATCAATGACGAATTACGACAAAACGTACAGGCCGCGATCGACTGCGGGTACGCGGTTATTGTTCCGTCTTAATAGAAAACTCTCATACCGACAACCGGCGGCGATAATTCGTCATGTGTACGTAGGAGGACATCATCACAGAATAGATTAATCAGAATGGACACTGATAATGAATTATGCGAGAAATATAGGCAAATCTGATAAACGAATTCGCCATCTTTCTGGAGGAAAATTAGTATAACCATATCCACAAAAAAATATGTTTTTGTAAATGAGTAAATTATTCGTAAATCAATTTTTCATTTAATAATTCACTTATTCTAATAAGTATCACAGAATAGAATAAATTTAAAAGGTTGACCGTTAAAATGTAAAATCACAGAATAGATAACTTATGAATATCGAAACAATATTATCACGGAATATTATTGATATTATCAATAATAAGCGACCATTTTTTCGGAGGGAAATAATAGCAACTTATTATCGATAACATTTAAGAGTGTCCAGAGCCTGACATCATACGCGACGCTCGTAGCTACCCGGAGAGATCTTTAGTGACGATAAAACATTTGCGGGCAACCGTCACGCGCGCTAGCGTAAATTGTGAAGCTTCGAACAACGAAGCCGTCGTTATATACATAAAACAATCGCCGTTCGGGCGTGTTTGCACCACTGTTTTATAGAGAGGCGAAAACTTTCTAACACGCCGAGGAGGAAAAACGCGTGGACACTAAACGTTCGAATGCGTCGTACGGTTCTTGATTTCACCCGTAACTCTCCCAGGGCGCACCAAAATCGCGCGCATTCGCCTAGATTAATAACGGATACGATTTCGGAACGTTTCACGCGGACAAACATTCGCCGCGTTATTTCGATCGTGCACGAAGTTCCCCACTCGTGTCGCACCTTCCCGACAACGTCGTCACTGGCCGACTGTTTTTACGTTAAAACGCGTCCGAACCGCAGCGGACCGTTCACACGTTCTGCCGAACCACACCGACCGGAGGAGCGGTAAGCCCGAAATGTCCGGCGGAATATTAAAATTTTTTTTTCATTTCGGAGCGACCACTCGAGTTCGAAACACGGCGCGCGGGCCGACGGTGATCGACGGGCTTGTAAGTGTTACTTACTTGTCGTTATCGTGCCCAGGCGTATTGTTCCGTGCACCTGGCGGCTACACGGCGAGTTCGACGCGTGACCGGTACGAGACGTTTCCGGCGAGACTTACCCGACGCCAAATTCGAATCTGTCCGTTTCGGCTATGGTACGCGTATTGTTTCCCGTCGATCATACACGGCCGTTCGAACGTAATAATATTCGTGCGCCCGTTTGTCGTTCGACAAAAGTCGATAGAAGAATAAAAAATAGTCGCGCGAATAACAAAAAAAAAAAAAAAACGAAATCGACGATCCCATACGAGTATAATAATATTTTTAATCGGAGACAAAAAACAAAAAAAAAACAAACGAACGAACAAAATACAATGTAAATGTACGTTTTAAAAACTATCGTTATGACGTAGTTACAATATGGTTATAAACGTTAATATAATATTATAATATGACCGTAAAAACGAACGAACGTTGTCAAACCGATACGCGATTGTTTTTTTTTTTTTTTTTTGGAGGAAGGGGTGTTGTATCGACGCGCGTCGGCTGAATTTGGAGAATTTGGACGCGGCGATGATCAGGATAATATAGTGCTCGTAATCCGCGGCCGTAGTATCGATTCGAAAACGAAAAAATTGTCGGCGACCCGTGTTCGTATCAGGTATAAGTACATAAGATGATTGAACGTAACAACGCGTTCGTTATATATCCGTAACCGAAAAAAACGTTCTCACGCCCGTCTGTTGGGCTCGATTGATTGTCAGTGTAACGATAAAAAGTGTGAATCGTTTAAAATCCCTACCCCCCCCAAAAAAAAATATCGCCTCAACGACGCGTTTATTATTTTTACGCGATTCGTTCGCGACACGACACACACGGCCGCCGTTTCGGAGGCGCGACCAGATCGCGTCCGATAACGAGCGGATTACGAGAGCTCGATATTCGAACGCCGTGTGCCCCGGCGGATCAAGTGGCGTGTTGCCGTGCGATCGAAATCTTTACGGGTATAGCCGGAAAACGGATAACGATATCGCGCAGTTCGTATCGGCGGCGGCGCGCAGCAACAACCACCGAGGTCGTGTTTCGTACACGGTGAATTCGCCGATGACATTCGTTACCGGACGCGTGACGGTCGTGCGGGGTGCGTGCTCGATGACAACCCGGTCGGTTAGCGGCCGTGTTCCTCCTTGTAAACGTACGCACGCGCGAGAACGGAAAAATCTACGCGAACGAAGTTACGAAAAAAGACGAATATCAAAAGACCAATAAAGAAAAAAAAGTGCACAATGAAAGTATTACGATAATAATAATAATTACAACGATAATTTGAAAATATTTATCAACAATGAAACGTACGAATAAAATTCCCCTAGCCCGCGCCTAATGTAATTTTGAATTATATGTATATATATACTTAAACGTAATAATATAAGATAATAATACTATGGTTTATAACAAAATAATTATTGTTGAAGACGTATTTTTTTTGCGGTGTTTTTGTTTTGAAAATGACGAAAGGCGAAATTACGTTGGGCTTATAAATACGTATTATTATAATTAAAAGGAATAAATGTAATGTCGATATAAACGCGTTGGATACGACGACGCTTATAATTATTATGTACAAACTAGACAACACATATACGTATATATCGCTAGACAATGTTTACGTAAATATAAACGTACAGTTTTTGATCGTCGAATACATTTATTTCACAAGTTTTTTTTATACCAGACTACTTGAAAACAAAATATCTTAAGTATTATATTACAAAGAATCGAGTCGTGAGCAAGTCAAAGATCAGCTAGAAGGCCGTAATTTACACGTTATGGTAAACACGAGCTACGAAATAGTATTTATTTCGTAATAATAATAATAATAATAATAATAATAGTAATAATAATGTAAATAATTTTAACGCGAAATATCACTTATCGGTTTAACGCGAAATTCGCCTAAAAATAGAATATCGTATAACGTATATACGATATTTTGTTTGTTTGTTTGTTTGTTTGTTGTCGCGGCGAATCGTTCGGCATAAAACTCGTATATTACACTTCCCGGGTAGTCGAGACGGTTCGAGGACGACGATTTTTTAAACGCTCGATATTATACGAAATAAATTGCCGTCCCGCGCCGACGGTATTCCCGAATTACTTTCCGTCCGTTAATTCCGCGCGTTGGCCGAATACGGCGGTTTAAGGTTAAAATTATATATATATATGTATAAATACGTTTGTGTGTACTCTTATCTCCAAACGACCTATAATATATTAACTAATGTCTCGAGTATACGAACAAAAAACCGAACGTCGATAACGATTTTGGAAAAAACCGAACGTGTTCTCTCAAAACGAAGATTGATTACGACGACGTATAATATTACGTATTCATAACGAAATACGTACGTTTATTAAGCGAAGTTTAAATTTCGTCGAAATAATAACGATACACGTAAACTTGTTAAGCGGCAATAATACGATCGTATTGATAAAGTAATTGTTTATGTTGGCATATGTAGATACGAATAAAAAGTTAAAATTATTTAGCGAATTAATTTTGTTATCGAGACACCGTCCTATCGGTTCTACATATACGACGAAAAAACAACGGGCCGTATACTTTGTTCGAAATAATAAAAAGAATAATATGTTACACAGGTTAACAAAGGTTACAAGGGGAAACGTACGGAACGGAGTTCACTACGCGCTACGTATGTATATAAATATTTGTTTAAGACACTCCCAAACTTCGAGCGAGTATTTCGCCTTTATTCGAAATCGTTTCTTTCGTTAAAAATAAACGAAAATTTAATTTAAATTTAAAGACATCTCGTGTCTATTGCACTTTGTTAGATCACAGATAATAGAACAACCAACTTGTATTCAGTTTTTTTTTTAGAACGTTATTTTTCTATTATAATTATTTTATAACATAATTCAATATCTATTTTTACTTACATCGCTCGGAGTTGAAATCACGCGAAACAATTATTGTTATCGTTTTACGGTGAAACCACCGTCGCGACGTTTCGTCGCAATAATTGATATTCTCGCGGACCCAATACATAGTCACGGAATTGGAAACTACGCGAAATCCGACGTCGAGCGTAGATCGAAACGTGTTTATTATTTTTTCGTTGTTGTCGTTAGGCTTAAATTAGAAAACGCCGCGTGCGATACGACGCAACGGATAGTGTGTGCATACACTACCGTTAAGTAATTGATGAACACTTACGCGAGAACGAATGTATACGCACGTAAATTAATAACGACGATAATAATAATAATATAGTTAAAAATAACGTCGACCGAAATAGCGGTAAACGAACGACGATAAAAATTTAAATAATAATAATAATAATAATAGCGTTAATACTGAAATAGTAAATTTTGACTAATTTGTAATCGGGTGTTTTCGTCAACGCGAACGATGCGGCATATGGTTGGGATGGGATTGATTAAGACGATCGACGACAATACACGCATATACGTAATATACATATATATATATATATATGTATAACATGACGATCGGTGTGTTAAAAATGTATATCGATAGTTAAAAAATATTGAAAAAAATTCAACGGGAGTATTTTTGATGTGTCTAATGTTCAATTGACTTTGGTGAATTCGGAATCGGTGTATTGAGAGACCAAGAGACGCGTTTCGGGGTAGAAGGGGGAACACGTTTACATTCACCATATATATATATATATATATATATAGCGAAGGAACGTATAAATAAAAAGGAGAACCCTGTAATGAAATTGGGGTAAAGAGGAGAATATATATCTGGGCGCGATAGAGAGATGGTGATGGGGTAGAAGTAAGACGTACGCACTCGGATAAACGAGTTACACGTGCTGGATGAATTCCGGGTTGAGAAACGAGAAACCCATGAATTCCGTTTGGTCCAAGTTCATCATGAACAGTTTATCGGTCGGAGTGAGGTCGGTCTTTTCGCCGGTGAACTGCTTATCGAAATTGCTCACGTCCTTACGGTGTTTCTGTAGGGCACAAGCGCGCGTGCGAAATAATAAACGTTACAAAATGTTCGCGGGCGTCTAACGTATATCCGTCGGCGATACGGATACGCGGTACGAACGGAACTTACGATTTTCGGTTTGAACGGAGGTTGCACTTCGCGGTTTTCGATTTTCGCCCAATCGATACGCCGGAAAAACACGTGTCCCCGGATATCCTCTTCGCCTCTGGGGCCTCCGCCCAATCGCTTCATCGGGTTCTTCGTCAGAAACTACGGGACGGTCCGGCGAACAGAAAACAACACAAATAATCGTCGGCCCGTCGTCGCGCACGTTTTTCCCCCTTACCCCTTTGCATATTTCTTTCGCCTCTTTCGACATCCCTTTCGGGTAGCTGACGCTGTGGTCGGTGATGGCCGCGAACAGTTCCTCCTCGTCCTCGCCGTCGAACGGCGGTTGCCCGACCAACATTTCGTACAACAGTACGCCGTACGCCCACCAATCGACCGACTTACCGTACGGCTGGTACAAGATAATCTGAAATTCGAACCGGGACCGCGTCGTGAATAGAAAAACAGGCGTCGTGTGTCCGTTCGTCGGGCAGGCGTTTCGTGTCGCGCGACAAAGCCCCAAACGTCGGACGGTCGTATCCGTTATGCGAATAACCGTTCACGCCCGGGGACATTTATACGACGAAATTCATATTCGGTCGTCATTGAACTGTCGGTCCGTAAGGAGAAATAAAATCGGTCGGTATTTTCGCGACGCGTGGCGGCCGTCTTTCCGGTACAGTAACGCGCGTCTCGTCGTCAATCGCGGCGTGTTATTCGATTGGCTTTTACGATCAACGCGGAAACGATTATGCATCTATCTATATACGCGCGCACGAAACGATTGGTTTACACGCGGCGAATTCGAAACGGGCGATGCCGGGCTGCTATTGTTATCGACTATTTGCCCGCGGTATGCCGTAAACAGGCATCGACGAACCTCCTATCGTAAATTCTCCGGGTCGTTACCGCGGTTTATTGCGACGATAAATCGCCCGGGACGGCGGCCGGCGCGGTTGTTTACGTTAGCGTTGATAATGAACGGTATTGCGAATGATATCGTTAAAGTAACCGGCGGTCCTCGTCCGACCGTCTCCGTCAGTCGGTCGGTAGTCGCGCGGATCTAATATATATCGCGTAATAGCGTATAAGCGGCGGGCGTAACTCACTCGCGCGAAATAATACGTACGGACACCACGCGTGTGTACGCGAGACGTCGGGCCGAGTCGAAAACGACGTTTCTCGCCGTTCATTTAAGACATAAGTTACACGCGCAACGCGAACGCCGTAGCTACTTTTTTCCCGTCAAAACGAGAATCGGGTTACGTACGATTCGTTACAAAAACCCGTTCGATAAAACAAACCGACCAGTGCGTGAATCATATTTCTCATTCTTCACACACACACACACACACACACACACACACACACACACTATCGTCCATTCGATTTCGGCGCGAGTAAACGTTTAACGAAAACGTTCGTCAGTTAAAATTTCGTTATTTTCAAATAGTGACGTAAAATGTTCGCGTTCGTCACGTTATTGGGTCGAAACGAACGAGTTTTCGTCGTACCGTTTACGAACGATTGTTTACTCGAATATTTCACTCGTAAGGGTTCCGCGAAAATGATAATACCACTCGTCTGCTGCCTATAACGATAATACGTTTCCATTGGATAAGTAGTTAATCAGGGACAGGAACCGGGACTACAATTAACAAACCCAAACCGCGTGTAAATTATGACGCCAGACCCGAATGGGAACCGTCGTTTCAGATAGTTAAAAACCCGAAAATATATTCGAAAACGGCGGAATTATAAAAATAACAATAGCCGTTTAAACGTTACAATTACGAAAAACAATAGACGCGCAAAAGAATTTTTAATATATATATATAACAGAAATGTACTTATATTCCTCGAAATAAATTCTGGTTCGGGATGAAAAAAAAAATGAATCGCTCTATATACGCGTGTAGTACAAAATTAAAATTTCGTTTCATTTCGAACTCAAGATTATATTACGGGAACGAACAAAACTTAATAAACGAGAGCTAGTTTAGAGTACAAAAGCGCGGATATTTTTTTAAAAGAAAGTCTCGATTCGCAATTTAAAAGAACAATTAGCGGTATTTCTTTCTCTCCCTTTCGGATTGAATTATTTTAGCCGAAAAAGATATTAATTAGGGTACATGCAGGACGGTGACTTAGCGTTACCCGAGTTTTTGTTTAATTAACTGAACGTATACCGTCGAAAGTCGAAACGTCAAAATCGCGTACAGACTTTACGCGAACATGTAACCTACCCGCGATTTTCTTTTTTATTGTATACGTAAGCGAACGTATACCACTGTCCGTCGTCATTTTTCGAGTAAGGAAAGGAGTATGGCCGAAAGATGCAAGTATTTTTCGTGTGTGTGTATCAATATAAATTAAAAAATGTGTATAGACGAAATTCGAAGCTTTTAAAGTACTTGTAGACATACTGAAAACTTTTCACGAACTTCGAATAAACTGCGAAATTCGCTTTTAAGTGATTCCGTTGTCGTTCGAAACGTAATAATCTCACTAGATAAAAAAAAACCTCGTTCGCGACGAATATTTACTGTCTACCGTAAAAACGTTAATATTTGTTATTTTTATATCAGTTCGTTACGATAGTTTAGTCGTGTACGTGAAACTAAAGTCACGAAAACGTAAACGATTTTTTTTATACGGGCAGTTGAAATATTAATTTTTTAATTTCGCGTTATTAGTTCTAGACGTATTTAAATAAATAATTCGTAACGTTCGACGTAAAAAACAACATGTCAAGTTTGAAACAACTTAGAGTCGTAACATTTGTTTAAGACGCCGGAAAATTTGACCAATGATAACTTCGCGTGGTAAATATTTAAAATTGGAACGCGAAGTTTTTAATTTTTAAAACGACGTTCAATTTTAGATTTCTCGTAATAGACTTCGTACAAAGTAGTTTCGCGGATCTCCGAATCGTATACGTAGTGTTGTACGTACCATCATTTTCGTTATTACGCCGTAAAATAGTCGGAACGGTTTTTTAATATCCTTCAAATTAAACGCCCGCAGTTATATATATGAAAAAAACCCCTGGAATGTCCACTTACAAAGATTACGGCCGCTTTTAGCCGAAATACATCGAACAAATAAAATGTCAAAAAAAAAATCATTAAGTTAATGTTTCTCTCGATATACGACTACCGGCCAGTCGCCTGTAGTTAATATTACATTGGACTTACGAGTTTGTTGGGGAAAAGATGGAAACGATTTTTCTCGAACGACTTCTTAATACTAATAAACTTCACCAGGTCGGACGTGGGTTGGGGGATTTCGATACATTTCGATGTTTTTTAACTTTGTTTCGTACATTATAGTATAGTAAACATATATATATATATATATATGTGTGTGTGTGTGTGTAGATATTATAGAAATGAGAAAACCAAATGACTTACATACGTGGAAAGGAAGCCGAAAGAAATTCCGTTTTGGTAAAGTTCGATAGATACAGCGGTCAAATGACTCGGAAACATTTGGACCGTAGTGTTCGAAATAAAGGTACGCGCGAACCGAAAGTAGTCACTTCAGCAATTGTCCGAAAACGGGGCAATTCGTTTTTCGCTCGACAAACGTGTTTCGTAACGCCAATTGTTACGCTGACAAACGAATACGCGTTCGCGATATAATTACGTACTTTCGTGACGACTATACGTCCAAAGGGCACTCTGTCTTCCTCGTCGATACGTCGCCGGTTCGGGCGATAGATGAACCGTAAAAACTTGGCGAAAAGACTACAGAGCGCCCGTGAACGTAGTACAGTTTAAAATCGAACGCACACGCACACACAGTGTCACCGCGAACCCATCAAACACACTGTGACCGATCAAATTCGAATACCGAACGTCGATCGGCGCGCGTAGATATAACGTAATATCGCGTTTACCTCCGGGGCGATGTAATCCGGTGTACCGCAGAACGTTTTCGTGGTCTTGTCGCCCATAATGCCTTCCTTGCACATACCGAAATCGGCGATTTTGATGTGCCCGTCCTGGTCCAACAGCACGTTGTCCAACTTCAAGTCTCTGTATATGATACCGTTGAGATGCAAATAGAACAGTCCGATGGCGATCTCCGCTGAGTAAAATCTGGAAAACCGAAAGGGTTCGCGCGCTATCGTTACCGTTCCGAACAGCGAGACGTTATGCCCCCCAATACTGTACTGTACGTACACCGCGACGGGCTCTTTGAATTTCCCGCACTGCTGGATTTGGAACATCAGATCGCCGCCGTTTATATACTCCATCACGAAATACAAACGGTCCTGTCGATGATAAAAACGTTGTAATTATTATTGTTGGTAGGTTCGCTATTAGACAAATTACACAATCTGCGAACGGAATCTCTACAACGCGCATAAACGCTAGATATTTGTTTTATCGCGTAATTTGTTTTTTTTTCGAGGGATTTTTTCCTTTTTAATGGCCGAAGCGGGTGGGCGATGTACAGTAGTGGAGTGGTGAATGTGAACACGGCCTATAAATAACCCTTAAACGATATTCAATAACGAATACGACCCCGGCAGCGATTATCTTGGCGGATAATAACAACAAATATCGTGTCGCGTACGCGTTAGTGGTAATGCGTTAAACATTATGTAATACAACGCGCTATTAGGTGTAATCGTCACGTCGACCATTTCCCGTCCGAGAACGTTTCTCACCCGAACGTTCGGGTTATTCGAATATCTAAACGTGATCATCGATACCGTACGTATACGAAGTTTTTTGGCCGTGCACGATTCCGAACGAACTTGAACCCGTCGATGACCGTTGGGTTTTAATCGCCGACCGTTTTGCTAATTGTAAGCACGTTCGACGGGAATACTATACGTCTATATTATTCGCGCGAAAATCCTGAAATCGATTACAATACGTATGTATTACCGTCTCCGTACGTCCACGCGGCAGCCCAATCCGACGGCCGATCGTCCAACGGGTTATATTTAGAACAAATTGTTTACGCGAAAACTGGCGCTCCGTAACGCAAACACGTATTTTACCGACAGATCGAAACGGACGTGCGAAATTAGTCGTTCGGAACGCGTAGAGAGAAGTTGTAAAAGTGTATAATGTTTCGTCAATTCATTCTAACATTAAAAAACAAACACGTTTTCACGATTCAAAGTTAAATCCCGATAGGTATACACACACACATACACACACACACACACACACACACACACACACACACACACACACATTAGTGTAAATAAAATATCGACGTACGGGGTGGTTTTTTTTGCTATTTATTCGCATAAAGGGCTAACAGAACTAGAGTTACGATAAACAGAAATGTAAATAATTAAAATTATTTAAATAAACGAGTAGTCCTTGAAAAACGCACACACATAAATATGTACATATATTTATGTATGCATATATGTATATATATATATATATATATATATATATATACACACACACGTATACGTATAAAATTATATTTAATATTGGATATTAGGAGTATATTCCAAATAAACGATTTAATTTCGAAAATAAGTATAGCGAACACGAAAGTGGAGGAAATGAATATAAAACGTTCCAATTAATAAACGCAAAATACTTCGCTAGTAGCTATGGCAACTAGCGTTTTCCAATATTTGGATTAATAAATACAGAACGTACTGTTGACTTTTTTGACGTTCGTTCGTCAATTAGACTACGGGACATAACGCGCGCCATTAGCGCCGTCGACGAAATATTCGACTTGGAATTCGCCAATGACCGACCGTAATGCCGTAGCTAAGCCGTTAGGTTTTATCGCTATTCGTACGCGTACGCGATCGTACACGAGAATTGATTAAAGAAAAACTAAACTTATTTTCGACGGTACTTACGTTCGTCGTGATACGAAGACGATTAAGAAGTCGATGTAACATCGAGAACGAAACGCAATTTACTCTCCTTCTCTCTCTCTCTCTCTCTCTCTCTCTCTCTCTCTCTCTCTCTCTCTGTACACTAGACGAAATTCAGGGAAAATTCGTTAATTTTCATCTAACTCGGAATATATTTATACAGCGGGTCGTTTTTTTTATTTTAAACTCTCGACGTTCCTAGCAAAACAAAAAACGAAAACATAAAAAATACCGCCAAACGGAGCGCTTTGTTCCCGCGTATAAAATAAATACTATTTTTTCTTGACGTAACCCGAACAAGCCCGTGCGAATGTTTTTGCGGGATAACACTAGAAAACCGAAACATTACCAAACATGGATGATCGTACTTGTAATAACATAGTCGTGGGAAAATACCGAATAACGCTACGAAAATGTTCGAAAACCGGGCCGCCTTTCTTTTGTGATTATTCCCCGCGAATTTCCATGATTCTACCATACATTATATTATTATTATTATTATTGTTATTGTTGTTGTTACACACAAAAGAGAAAAATACCTAACGTCGCAATGACGAGTAGTTTCAGGGCACCTTAGAGGAAAAGTGTTTTTTCGGTATTTTTTCCCTTTTCTTCTCGAAATTTACGTGTACACACACGCACACACACATACTAGAATGTATGTAGGAGGAATAATGTAAAAACAAATTTTCGTCAGCGCTCGGTATTCATATTATTCATGACTACAACCGTGTTACGTGTAGTTTTATTTAATGTCTTGTAGACGAGTTTGCGTTGAAATTTTTATAATTTTTTTTCCCGGTTAGAAACGTAAAATCCGACGGTAAAAGAACTACAGATAAAGAAGATACAAAATAGTAACCGTTACGCGAGTAAAATGAAAGGCGAGATATAGAAAATTTCGTTTTTTTTTTTTCCAAACGTTACCAATTTTCATTAAATCGCCTTTAATCGTAACGGAAACGATACAAAATCGGTTCACTATTATTAGACGTACGGTCGTTCGTCATCATTTTTCAAATTATTTTCCTAGAGCAGCTTAAGCACGAGACGGACGCTCGGGTAATCCATCACGTTTCTATTCCGAGGCGAAAAGGAACGCGCGTTTAATTATTACCTTTTTTCGTCTTTCAATCAACGTGTACGACACTTACAACTTACGAATATCACGCTCATAACGTAACGTAACCTACATTTGAAACATCACGTTTAGCGCGCGAGAAATATCTCGACGTCAAAGGCTGCTATACGAAAAGCGAAACCGTTCTATTCTCGTTTTCTATTTTAATATAATTTCCGAATCGAAATACACACGACGGATCGATCGTTCGCTTCAGACGACTCGATATTTGTCCGTGTCACACAACACGGCGCAACCAAGCGCGCGTAAATCGCTCGAACGGATTAAAAGCTAAACATTATTTATTTATTATGATTGAAATATATGGATTTCCCGTGAACCTTGAAATATTACGTCTATCGCGATTCGAAATTTGATTTCGAATCCGTCGTTTAGAAATGAAACGAGTTTTTTCCGATTTCTCCGGGTTTTGAATTTGGCGTTCTCACGAATCCCTTAACCACGCGACACCTTGTATTGACGTATGGGACGTGTCGCCGAATTCGATGTCGGTTTTTTTGTGACTTATCCAGCGGCGGACTGGTGTATAAGGTATTTCAATAACGCAATAGAGGTCGCGGTAATAAAAATATATATGGAAAAACGACTGGGACGTCCGGAAATACGTGAATTTGTTTTCGGTATTTTTTGTTCGCGTATAAATCCCGAACAATTTAATATTCGTACAGTTATTACGAAAGAAACGAAGGAAAAATTAAACAACTAGAAGTTAAAAAAAAAAAATCGTTACTTTAGTTTCTCGGTCAAAGTCTCGGGGGACGGTTCGCTTGAAAACACGAACTCCGTCACGTTCACGTTGAATGTGTAAACCGAACGACCTTGTTCGCGGTAATTCGCGTTATTCACCGAAAAACGAAGCGATTCGTCCGAAAATTGTACCCGTATCGAAATACCGAATAGAAAAAGACGAATTCCATACGAACGAAATCGTCGAGGTACGTTCCGAATATTTACCGCTCCAGACGAACTCACGGCGTATTACGCGAATCTAAAAGCGACCGTAACTTTTCGGCCGAACATTAGTGTACACTATGAGCAGAAATCGTCGTATTCAAGCACGTAAAACAAGGGTGACTAAAATCGCGTTGGAAAGCGTCGGATTGAATGGAAATCGTTCTCGGGTATTGCGAAAACACGAACGTCGTACACACACGTTCGAATGATAATCGAACAAGCGGACGTTTCCCAGACACGAGCGCGGCAATAAACGCTCGCGTCGTTTCCAAATAATTATGTACGCTCGGGGAAACGTCGAAGATATTTACGCGCGTGTATATATAGTCGGGCGGAGCTCCGCGGGACTATAATTTCGTAATTATTTCGAAAATTCGCCGCAACGTGACGCGCGACGCCGAGAACATAAACCGTCGGCGAGCGACGCGCGTTCGTATGACGCTCGGCGGACCGCTGTCGCGAATTGCCGCGAGAACCGTCGTCGCGAATGTTGGCTAGGTGGTAAGGAACCCTACGCGTAAACGCGTAGGCCTGCGTACAGTCGATAGTGGCGTGGATCACCGGTATCCTTCAGGAGTGTCCGTCGACGTTTTTCGGATTTCAACTCTCGAACGCGAAACGACCGAATCAAAAATGGCGTACGTTTACGAGGGACGAACAATTTGAACCCGTCGGTAATTAGCTTTTACTATCGCGAAACATTTACGTATTCGCCGCGTCGTGTTCTCCGCTCGACCGGAACAAATTGTTCGTATTCGCGCGCGATTTCTTTCAGTTAATGAGGGAGGAGGAGGAGGAGGAGGAGGTTTATCACGAACGAAAAATGCTGCTAACGTGACGTCGATTTTGTAGCAGTTTCGAAACGTCAATTTCGCGTTCACGGCGCGTCAATATTATCACGAAGTGCGGAAGGAGCGCCGTATAATACGCGCGTTATTATTTTCATTTACCGTTTGGCGAATTCGAGGCTTTTGAAACGAATAAAGGGACCGCGAATACGCGCGCGAAAATTTACGCCGAAAGTTTAGAAACAAATGAGAACCATCTCGGGGGTAAGCTGCACGCGAGTGACCGAAATTCTATATCGTTTCCCGATTTCTGATACGCGTTTTACCGTATATATAAAATAAACGGTGGTAATCACCTCTAGCATTTACGGAACGGTGAGAATTTGGCCGGCTCAATTTCGTCCCGTATAAATCTATAAGCGAATATCGGCGATACGTTTTCGTAAGAATAACGGAGGCGCCGTTATTCGAGTCGCGAATTAACAAACGCGCGTGTAGGGTGAATTTTAATTTCGCAAAAACGCCCGTCGAATCGAACGTTTTTACAAAACTGAAATCCGTGAACCGGCCGAACGGTTTCGTCGAGGCGAAGGTTTAAGCTGGAACACGATACGTTCCGTATCGTCGTATTCCCTATGTGTTTCCAAACGGACCCGTTGGTTAATGGCAATTGTCGCGGACGCCAACGATAATAAAAACGCGTCGACGAACGTCGTTAGTTAGGGCCCGAGACGTAACACACGAGATCGCGTGTTCTCGTTCGGATCGACGTATTCGTCGCGTTTCGGTCGAAAATCTTCGGGGAGCCGTTTAAAAAAAAAAATAAAAATAAAAAACCATAAACCTTTTCGTTTTATACACATAGCGTACGCGACGGGAGGGCTTTTCGTGTTGCCAACATAACGCGATTGCCGTCGGTTTCTACGGTCAGGTGGTGGGCAAACGACCGTCACCGTTTCCCATTCCTATCGTACCTAACCTCGATGACGACGACTTTGTCGCGGAATTGTCGGGGTACGTACGCCTAACCATGAACCGTGTACACGCTTACCATGGTCTGGAAACAAGAATGGAGTTGCACGAGGAACGGCGGTTTACTGGACAGGGCCAACACGCGTTTCTCCACCATGGTGCACTCGACGTCGTCGTCTTGAATGATTATGTCTTTTTTCAAGATCTTGATCGCGTACAATTCGTCCGTGCCTTTCCGCTCGGCCAACATCACCTGCCGTAAATATCCGTCATTGTTTTATCGATAATAAAACACAATAATAACCGCGATAACGGTAAACGAACGGACGCCGGTCACGAATACTACCGAGATAGTACTACGGTGATCGCGGTCAAAGGGGAGGGCGACGGCCCGGAATTACCTTTCCGAAACTGCCTTTGCCGAGTACTTGCAAAAAGTTGAAATCCGACGCCCGGATGACGTCCTTTTTGCCCATGTTATGGGGCACGTCCTTGTCGGGCACCATCGGTCTCCTGCTGGTTATCGACGTTTTCTGCACGAGTCGAAACACACACACACACACACACACACACACACACACAATAATAATAAGTATACGTTTTTCTTTTTGTACGCGCGCTAATATCGTTTCTATCTATCGTGTTGCGGTATACTAATACACTATTGTTTACATCTAAAGTAGTGACCGAAAAGATACAAAAACTATACGGCGAAACATGCGAAACTACGTCGGTTTACGGTAAATATAAAACGACACTAACGCGAGTCATTCCCGGGCACTATGTTTATTTCGTAAATGTGTACGTGTAGTTTTACTGCGTCGTAAAGCCGCTAATTATTTCGACATACCGAAAACGGAACGTAACGCGACTTGGAAAATTCTGTACGTTAATTAAGTCGTGTAACGCGCAAATTTGTTGACGCGCCACGAAACGACGTTGTCGACGACGACGAACGTTGGACGCGACGAAAACAAATTCGTTCCGCTGACCCCCGTGGTCCTTTGTTCCATCCGTTGTCGACGATTTTGGTTCTTTCGAACGATCGTCGTGTCGTTATTCGTGATTCGATTCGAATGACAGAAACGAACGACGTTTCGAAAATGGTGTCGGACATTTCGGGAACACCGAAAACCGCTCGTGAAACGCTCGAGACGGGCATTTAGAGAGCTATCCGACGGTTATCGGATCGATCCGGAGGCGCGTACCCGGTCCAAAATATACGCGAAACGGCGGACGATAATTGTTGCGCGGCGGTTGAAACGTGCGCGCCGCGGACCATCGTGAAAATACTCGTTGGTAGTTTTGGCTTTCGCGTTGTTTTTTTTTTTTTTTTTAAATTCCTCAAAGACCTCGCCGGAATAACGCGGGCGTGTTGTGCATGTAAGAAAATACGCGCTTTCGATCGACACGTATTTATTGTCGAGACGAGGAAACGTTACGGCGTCACGGAAGAAGAAACATTTAATCCGAAAACAATCGTTATTAGTAAAAGACATTTGGAAAAAATTCCCGTCGGGTTATTCGGGCAATCGGAATTGCTGTCGCGTAAAAATGTACACGTTCATACGTCGTTCCGTAAGTAAACTTTATAATCGTGTTACGCGAACACGCCGGAACGTTCGAACGCAATATCGGATAATAACGTGTTTTTTGATTTAAACGTTTAATACGAACGGGTTTCGACCGTAACACGGCGTAATTGTCCGATCGATCCGCGCACAAAAACGTCGCCGGTTCGAAAAAAGGCGCTTAAACGAAACGAACATAATCGGAACATTCCGGTAATACCGGCGATATTCGCCCGCGTCTATAATAACGCGTATAAGTCGTTTATCCGCTTTAACAGTAAGTCGGCGCGGCGTATCATATTCCGTATTATATAACCCGAATCAGTCGCGTACAATTTAATCGGGCGAAAGAACTCGGCAGTCTGATCGGTATTTATTTTTATCGTCTCTTTTTTTTTACGTTTAAACGTTTTTTTTTTTTATAACGGAGAAGATTACGTATATTCTCGAACACTGGTAATACGGGTACGGATATACACGGTATTTGTTTGGAGATTTTTAAAAACCGTTCGACAGTATCGAAACTACGGGTACGGTTATGTCGTCGCGGCGGGACTCGAATACGTCGATAACGTTCGGATGGCGCTCTCGTAAATATGAATTTCTCGTTCGCCAGCCGCGTTGCGCGTCGACGAGTAATTCCCGTGTTCTTACGCGACGCTTCGTTACGTGCGTCCTCCGGCTCTTTACCGAGATGGGTCGGACCATTCGACGTACGTAAATAATATATACGTTCGGTAAACATTTTCCGTTTTATTTTTAACGTCAGTTTTTCGAGTCGATTTCTTCGGTTTTTTTTTTAACGTTAAAGCTGGAACTCGCGGTTTCGTCCCTTTATAGTACCGGGGAATACGTAAACATTAGCCGAATCGACTGTTATTACGGGACCTCGGTAATCGATAATCGTGATTCACAAGACGTGTACGACTATACGAAAATTGTCTCTATACACGTCCGACGCAGATTGTACCGCCCGTCTCGTACGCGAAGTCGGTATTCGCGTCCGTAGAACGCATTTATCGTCGCCGGACGAGAGAGAGAGAGAGAGAGAGAGGGGGGGGGAGGGCGGTTACGATTTTCGGAACAAAGTTGGCCCCACAAAACCGGCCCATTATCGAACACGGCGGACAGAAGTCGGCACGAACTGTGAACGAAATTGGCGGTGGGTACGCAAATTTACTACTCGACGAAACCGTCGTTCGCGAATTGCGAAAACAAAACCGACAGGGGTTGGTTCCCCGTCGACGTTAACGAAGTTATTAGTCGGTAAATCTCCGGTGGCCCGACCTACATAAGTATATATATATATATATATATATGTATATTAATATGACGCGTTACGATTTACGCGAATACCTATGTACACAAACGCGTACGTTTTGTTTCCAAACGAGTTTCGATCAGAAACGTTCGCGGCGCCGTCGCCGCGCGCGTAATATTAAAATGAGCCGGGGCAGGGAAACGCGCGCTCCAGGGATTTTGATTGACGGGGTAAAGTGAGCTGATGAATAATTTATTACGGAGTTTCTTCGAGGCATATTCGTATTTATTGCTTCGTCGTTTTTTCGCCGTTTCGACCGGGGACGTTTTAGAAACGAATTACCGACAAACGAATTTAACGTATCGTTTGTAGCGACGGTTTTTGTTTTGGTTGATTCTTCTTTCCGGTCGACGGTGTAAATCGCGTTACGCGCGTGCATTGCGTGTGTACACAAAGGCGGAAAACGTGCGGGGACGATGACCGGAGAAAACGGTTTCGAATCCATCGTTATCGGATATTCGTCGACGGACCGTCCCCGTGATGTTGACGGGCTATATAAGTCGAGTAGGACTAAACAACTGGTCGCGCTAAAGCGCCGCGGCGGCTGCGCGAACGCCGTAAAGGCGTCCGTCGGCTAACGATAGAGCGACGCGGCGATTTACTCGAGTTTAAACGGCGTCGTTTTAAATGATCACGCGCGACGTTCGCGTTGCCGCGAACCGATTACAGGCGTATAGAAACGCCGAAAATAAAACCATTGTCGGTAGTGAACGCGACCTAAGTTTCCGTCTGGATGGCGAAAAAAATTTTGGGACAACCCGCGACGATTCGAGGGCTCTAACACGTACCGCACAGTACCGTCGACTTTTCGAGGAGGAAGCGTGGCACGTCGAAAAGCGGACGTTCGAAAACACTCGCGTTAGAAGTCGCGCGTGTAGACTGTTTTTTGTTTTGTTTTCGTTAAAACCCGATCGATATTTATACGTATTCGCGTCCAAAAATCGAATAATAATTACATTCGCGTATCGACGTCGACATTGCCGACATTGACCGGAGTCGCTTTGTGAATGAAACGTACGTACGATCGATTCGTTAACGTTTACAGTCGATTTTGGCGTATGTCGACGTTCACCGACCGCGCGCGCGCGCAGTCGCGGAAACGACGTGCGCGTTTTTCGAAACCGACGATTATTACGCGACGTGCGTGTAACGTCGCATTTATATCGGAAATTATCTCGTTCGTGGAAAATCGATCGAGAAAAAAGTTTTCCCCCCGGAATAACACGACGAAAATACGTTTAAAAATCGTTACTATCGAGAAGAAATCCTCCGAAAACTATGTTTATATAAATGAGCACGTACACACCGAATTATTAAACCGAAGAAAAATGTACGAGCGAACAATATGACGTACGCACATAACGCGCGTGTGTTATTCGATCGAAATTATAAAAAAAAAAAAAAAAAAAACGTACGTGTTCCGGTACCGATATAGAATTGAACCGGGAAAAGACGCGTCGTTAAATTACTAGGCATTTTACGTATAGAAATACGCGAAAACGACCGTTTCACACGACAATAACGAATAGATATTATACGGAACGGAATCACTTTTGTTCGCGTTAACGCGACGTAGAGATTTTATTAAATCTATAACTCGTACGGTGCTTACAAACGGGTCCTATTTGTACGTCGGTTCTGAGCGTGACATCCCCCCCCCGTCTATGTGGTTTTTAAGTAAAACGATACACGACGTTCTGTATCGATCGTTCGTCGTACGTTCGGAACGAGTGTGCGAACGTTTCGACCGAAATACGACGTAAATTCTAAATTTTATTCGTCGTTCGTTCGATACGCGAAAACCATAGCGAATTCTATCTAATTCTATATAATTATAAAATGTTGTAACTAATGGCTATGATACAATACGTGATGTATTATCGATATGTACCTAAGCGTACCGATTACTACGACTATTATACGAGTACGGCGTGAAAACTACGCAAAAAATAATCTTCAAAATGTTCGGATTTTTTTCTTAAAAAAGTATACTCGTGCGGCGTTCGCGCGCGATATTTTTCTATTCGTGCGGCGATTTACGCGGGAAAACGCGGTGACGTATTCCGTACAAAATACGGAACCGGATAATAAAATCGTCCCGTCAAGTTGAATAGTGTATTCGGTAAGTCGCGGCGTCACGTTCACGAAATATCCGTATACGCCGGTTTAACGAATACGATTAGATGGTTATTAGAGGCACGGCGTGTTTCGAAAACGTATCGTAAACGAAACTATCGGCTACTTCCGTGTACGGACGGTACGTGACGCGTGGAACGCGAATTGCATTTTTTTTAAAACTTAAATTGGAAACGCGAAATACTTTTGAAACGATCGATTTCACAATCACGGGGCAACCGAAGAGTCGTGGACAACAGTTTTTAAACGCGTTCCGAACGTTCTACTTTGTGTAGGCACTTATACAACCAACAACAAAAACACGCGCGTATCGTCGCGACGTGGTGAATATAATAAATATCTAAAAATACGTCGCATGCTGTACAAAATCGTCGTAAATACAACTACGTAGTTCTATAATTATTATTATTATTATTATTGTATTGGTGTATTTGAAACGAACCGACATTCGACTTTGCGTTTTCGAGCCCTGCGGCCGGAACATGCATACACATAAATAAAAATTAATCAATGTGCGGGTAAAGGTACGACGATGTGTAGATATGTGCGCGCGCGATGAAGGCACGTTGTTTGTCGAACGCGCGAAAATAGAAGTACCGAGGTGAATAAAACAAGATCTAGGCGGGTAGCCGACACGAGAGAAAATACAGAAGAAGACTACGGGAGACGGAAGAAATATGGATGTACGAGCGTCATGCTGTTTCTGAAATGTTAAGTGTACGTCTATAGGCGTTTTATATTCGTGGTAAACAGTCTGAAGCTGACGATATCGGCGACAATAGGTTGATTTTAGAATTGTTGGTCACGCGACGTATATAATTCGACGGCAACAATTTTTTATAATAGTCATCGAGTCGTTTAGTCCCGTCGGTGGACTAAATTATAATTTATCCCGTTAGACGAAACGAATTGGAAAAAACGCGATTTACGTTCAAAGTTACTTACATTTTCTATTTTCGAATTCGAAAGTTTAGAACGTAAACGAATTTAATTAAAAGTCTACGTGTTCTAATTAAGAAAATGGCGAGAAAAATGAAATAAGACCTCCTCCCAACGTCTTATAGTGTTTGCGATAACGTTACACGTTTATGTAACGGAACGCTCCGAAGGCAATACGAAAGTGTTCCTACATCGTCGCCGAATTAACGTAACGCGGATAGTTGCGTAAAAACAATCAACTTCGCGTAACTTATTAAATTAGAAGCCGATTTAAAAAAAAAATTTAACGCCCCAGTAATTTAACGGAAACTAAATTAAGGTTTCGTTTAATTTTAACTTTTAACTTGTCGAACTTTGTCACACAAGGCGTGTGCGTGTACGCCAACAAATTTGTTAGGAAGAGGGGACGGCCAAATTGACGATACTCCTTTGAAACATACACTTCGTCAAATATTCGTATCATTTTTACGGAACGAAAATATTAACAGCGACAATGTTTGAAATCTCAGTCACTCCTCAAAAGGTTATCGCGGAGTTCTTAGAAGTGTGTCCCGACCTAAGCGTAGAGTGTATATTGTCGCGAACTCGCTCTATTTAAATAAAAAGGAATTCAAAATAGGAGTTACTCGGAGAAATTGCTTTTAATATGCGTCGTACAGAATTTTATTAAAAAGAAGCGTAACGGGAATACAAATAAACGTTAGGTATTTATTGTATTCGTATTTTCATAGGTTTTCGATATTTTTTAGATTGCGCTGAACGAACGATATGAATTTGCCGAACGAACGGACGTCAAATATTTTCACAAACGGTTCGATTATTTCGTTTTTTTTTTTTTTTTGTAATCGTCAAAGCTAAAAAACCCGGGGTGATTTTTCCATAGAATTTCACTGTCGATTGCGCTTGACGTAATTAGTTTTTCGCGCGATCCGCAAGTGTTCACGGATAAACCAGAAAATTACCCGCGCCGTCGTGAAATCAAAATGCGTATGGCGTCTCTCGTCGGCGGCGAACCGAAATTGGATTATAATTCCGCCACATCCGTTAGAAAGTATTTAAAAACACGCGTTCCGAAAAGATACCTAGCGTTCGAATACCGTCAGCTCTTTACCACGGACACGTTTAGTTCGGGATATCGTATATTTATGGTAAATATGTAAAAGGGAGACTGTTTAGAACCGGTGTATTAGTTTCTATCGTATTTTCATGGGCTTTCCGAACGAAAAAACCAAAACGTCCAATGGGTCAACCGAAAATGTAACGAAAACGCGCGGATTAGGCTTGTACGACGAAACGGCACAACGAATAGTTATGATCGGATCGGGCATAAATTAATGGCGGGTTCGAGTATACGGCCGAACACGCGAACACGATACGAAATTCCGGCGAACTTCCGAACGGGCGTTTAAACGATTTGTCGGACGAAATATTGTCCAGCCGCCGTTCGTGTTCCGTAAGGTATCGAGTCGACCGCAGTTCGGCAACGGTGTCCGTGTTTCCGGGCGAAATCTATATATTAAACGCGTAAATACGGGTCGGTTCCGGGTCCGAGGTAATCGACGTGAAATTACCGAACTCCGACCCACCGCCACCTGACGACGACAACCCCGTGTCGCTATACAACGGTGTCTGTCGCGTTAGTACGTAACACAACAACTTACCCGCATTTGATTTTTGAGCGCGGCCAAATCGGCGCCTTCCTCGGGCACGGGCACGTTGTAGAACTCGCCCTCCTCGTGCGTCAACAGCTTGAACCATCCTTCCACCGGCGACTTGATCAGCTCCGATATCCCGAACGACAGCGATCCCATGAAATCGTTCCGGGACGTCCTGTCCCAGTCCCACACCTCGATCAGAAGTCTGCGATCCTTGTCTTCCGGCTTCAACTCGCTGCGTGAAATACATACGAAAATCGACCACCGTCCGATAATATATATGTATATATAGTAATAGAAGACGACGATAATTATCGATTTTAAACTAGACGTGGGCGTTTATCGTGATCTGATCTCGCGTGTGTTATTCGATCACAATCCGATAACGACCGGGTAGCGCGAAATGACGCCGCGATCGAACCCTCCGTTCGAACATCGATACGGGTTCGAAAGTCTAACTTTGAGAAAAACGACCCGCCTCCTCTCCCCCCCCCTACCACCACAACGTCAAAATCGAACCCGAACGAAACGTCGATTTCCTACGGTTTTCTACGCGACGCGAATGGTTCGCGCCGCCTTTACGCGTTAAATGGCTCCCCAAGAGTTTACCTACAAGATAAACAAAACGAAAACAATTACGAAAACGTCGCCGAAACGTTGCCGTGTTTATAATACGGTCGGAGCGCGTTCTCCGAAAACGAATACGACCCGTACACCAAAGCGAAAATTTCGCGATCGAATTCCGAAACGCGCGGCGTATATTATAAACACGTAAGTTGCTCTACTACTTTGTTCCCCCCGCCTCTACCCGAAGGGATTTTATCAAATTTACGAACCCCCGTTACGAGTTCTCCGAACACCGGTAAATCGTATTTCTGACGACGCCCTCTTCCGCGTGCCCTCCCATTCGTTCGCGCTCTCGTTCCCGCGTTTTTTCGCATTCTCTGTTTCGTCGTCGTCGTCGTCGTCGTAAATATATCCCTATATTATTTACAAGGGCCCCATTACGTCCCATCCATACCGAGAAACGGCCGCGTTTCCGTGCGGAACGATTAAACGAAACGACGACGACGACTTAATGAATCCGCACGAAAGTGTACGTCGTTAGCGTTCACGTTGTAGCGGCTACGCCCGAGAATATTGAACGACGCGATTTCGTCGCCGAATTTTTCACGAACTACGGCCGTGTCGCTACGAGAGCAATAATGACCGATATTTTATTATCACGTACGTTTGTTGTTACACGAAAACGGCTCGGCCGGACGATTTCGACGGAAAGCGTCGACACGATTCGGGGGGGGGGGACGAGTAATCATTCCGGACGGTGTTGTTGCGTACCCGATAATCGTTACCAGCTAAACGTTATCGCGGTAACCGTTTACAACCGAATTAAAGCGGGACCACCGGCTTACGTCGTAATTGGACCGGGTGGTAACTTAGTGGATGACGTCCGGCGAAATCACGCCCGGCAATTACGCGCGTCCTAAATACGTTGACTTAAACGCATCAACGAAGTTTCGCTTTAAACTCGAACGGGGTTCCGGCTGCACGTTAAGTACAAGGCGTTCGACGCGTATAAACGCTTTGACGTCACCGAGTGGCATCGAAAACCTCTCTTGCGTTTGGCGAACGCGGGACTCTCAAATGTTCTCACGGTGGATATCTCGTTTCGTTTTTAATTTATTACGAAACTAAATACGTCGCGGGTACACACGCTCGTCACTTTTCTACTAAACCGTGAATTCAATTTGAACGTACTAATAATATTAATAGCGCGTAACCACGACGGGTTTTTTCGTCACTATCCGAACGAATTATTACAACGAAATTATTAATCAAATTACTTTCGAATCGATATTAACCGTTAATTTAACGCAAAATGGATTCCCCCTCGCGGGATTCGCCGTCCTCGAATGTTCCAAACCTTTATACATGTCGCACGATTTCCGAGAATTTCGAACCCCATGGTGGTGGTGTTTTTAACATGCCAAAAAATTCGCGCGAAATTCCGAAACGGGGGCTTTCGAAGGACGGAAAATCGCCCTTCGTCGTATTTAGTTCGGCGATAAATTTAAAACGGAACGAATATATCGGTCAACGTTAACACGCACCAAACATAAATTATAGGCGAGAAAAACGGACGGGGATTCGGAGCTAAGCAAATACGAAATGATTTGGTAACAAACGACGTGAGCTGATTCACTCGAACGATAACTAGTGTTATAGGATTTTAATGTTTTAATAACACGTCGAATAATAACTAAATAACGATTGACGTTGACGAATTAAAAACGCGCTTAAAATGAAAACCGTCGACAAATAATACCAAATACAATTTATATATATAAGATTGTATTTGGTATTTTTTACTTAATTTGATCATTTTTAATCTTTTAAATAGACCAAAATGTAAAGAATCTAAACAATAACGTATTATAATCTATATATAGATTAAAAAGGATCAAATTAGGTATATCGATTTTACATTAAATTACGCGTTTTTATTCGAATTTTAACGTTTTAAATTTATTTAAATTTGTCGTTCGAAATTGGTTTTTGTAACAAGTGTGTAATATCGTGTACGCGAAACAGGAGGGTACTAAATTTCAGTCATAAAAAAATTATTCGAGCTTGTGGATTAAGTAATTTAGTTACCGCAATGCACGCGCAATACTACGCGTTTGGACTTCTACAAAATATTCGAACTAACTATTTAAACATTTTTTACGAGTGTAATTTCAAGCGGTTTCGTTGAATGAATGAATTCTTCGTTTTAACTTAGAATTATACAAGGAAATAGCACGTAAAATGTATGGAATATGTAGAATATGCGTAGTGAACGACAAATCCATTTTACGTTCGGAAATGACCACGATGTGATGAATCCCCTGTCACGACATCAAACAAACTTTTTCATGTTTTCGTTGTCGCGCGTGTACGTATTTAATAAGAAAAGTCGCTTCTAAACTCTAAACTTCACGTTTTACGCGAAACAATGAGAATAACGATTGTTTTGTTACACAATAGTCGAATAAATAAAAAAGACGAGTTAGTATAAAAACTTCGTTCGACTATCCTTTTATTTTTTATCCGCAATTATGTACGCGAATAGATATACATTTAAAGATACTTTGGTTGCGATTATTGAATTTTAAAAGTCAAATGTTTTTTAGAAGTTTTGTAGATAACACATCGAATTAAGTACCGTGTAAGGTACGAAAATGTTAAATTTGAACAGTATAATCGCCGCGCGTTCCGTGTTCTAATAACGTATTTTTTAATTAATAACGAAAATAACGGAAAATAAATACGCTATCGTTTACCGTAGAAACGAACATGGAACGTTACAAACACGGACATAGGTCTATAAATATAAGGAATCGCGTGTTCGCGTAAAATAAATAAATGACGAATACACCTATAGGATAGCGGAGCTAATTTTGATTTTACATTATCGTTAACGAATATGTTAAAAATGACGAATAATATTTGGAACGCGAAATTCTAAAATAAACGGTTTTTCGGACACAATTTCCCTCCCCGTTCTCTCGTATTGTATTATTTATTTTTTCTGTTTTCGAATAATTATTTTAGCGTTTGAAATAAAAGTCGTTTACGTCGTAAACATTTTGTTTCTTTTTCGTTTTTATACGGTATTTTATACTTCATACGGCGAAAAACAAGTTTTGCCAACTAAATTTGTAACACCGACGTTGAAAAAGTTTTAGAAAATCGTTTAATACGAAAATCATAAACGGCGAATGTCGATAAACTCGAAATCGAAGTTTACATTTCGAACAGCTAACGACGTCAGAATTGAACGGGGAATTAATAACGGTCGCGATGGTTTATTTTTTATCGTTTACGGAAAAACGACGCGAGAAAAATTGTCGCTAGAATTTATCGGAAACAACGGTCGCACGTAGAAGGGTTGTCGCGTGGTTGTTACGAGTGGCTTGCGGCGCCGTTGGTATAAAAAATAAGAAAACGTTTTTACCGAAATATTCAGAGACGTACGGTGAGGCTAGCGGTGGCTGAAGGTGGATACCTATGGGTGGGAGAGGCGATCGGATCGTCGGGAAAATAAACGAATATATCGCCGGAGTATTATTTTGTGTAACAACGACCGTCGTCGGAGTGTATATTAATAATCGATTACTAGGCGCGTAAGGAACGGACGACTCCAAACACCGCACGTAAATCGTTAATCGTTACAATAATTATGCTCGACGAACGGCTTTGGTAGTACCCTGTGTATTTTATTTTAGACCACGAACCGGGTGAGCCAAGCAGAAATACGCGAAATTGTAGACACGTCCGATCCAGGAAATCCGGACGACGAACGCGGGAGACCGATTGGGTAAGGCGGATAAAGAAAATATTTTACAATAACGAAAACTCGGAGTTCAAAGAAGAGACGGGGAAAAGTTAAAAAATATCGTACTCGACGATGAAACGTAACCTTCGCGCGAAGTTAATATTACTTTCGTAAACACTTACCGAAAACGAAACAACAAAGAAGGCAGTCACGGTAACGTGATGGGCAGTGCCGTGGATAACGACGGCAAGTTACTCGGAAGGGGATGTTGAGGGCGTATTGTTATTTTGGTTACGAGAGTGGGGAAAAAACGGCCGAACGAACAGACCGCTAGTAAGACGGGGGCAGGGTAAAAATGTCGTCGGAATGCAATATCCGTGTCGGATACGTCGGAAAAAAGTTGCCGAAAAACTAGCCGTGTCCCGAAACGAACGAGTACGTAGACGACATTTGTATTCGCGCGATTATTGGACGGTTTTCGCGAGGACCGAATCTAAGGCAACCGGTTGCCGGAAGTATCGGGCGTTAAAGGGCCGACTAAAGGCACGACCGTCGGCCAGATTCGCAGTTTATTTACAGACGCGGGCGAACTACGACAAACACCCGCGTCGTCGTCGTCGTAGACCCGTCGGACGAACCCCGAATCGAAAACGATCGCCCTGTACACGGTGGCGAATCGCGGAGACACGGCCAGAGGTTTACGCGTTACACGCCGCCGGGGGTTCGCGAGAAACGCCGCGTATCGTATTTCGCGTAATCGAATAACCCGTGCGAAATAATTGCCGAGCCTAAGTGCTCGAGTTTTCGTGTACGTACGTGTTGAGTAGTGGCGATGACGCGACCGCGCGGCGCTATGTGCGGTACGGCGGTCAGTCAGTTTGTGTATATGTGTGTGTGTGTATGTATATATATATATGTATATGTATATATGTATGTGTGTGTGTAGGTAGGTGGGTGTACAGCGTGGAGGAGTGCGACGGGATTTTAATAGTTCGTTTGATTGAAGCGTCAACGTAGTATATGTGTGTATATATATACATGTACGCGTTGGACATTTCGTGACGTGTACCGGAGAAAGTTTTTCCAATTCCAAACGGCGCGCGCGCGTTATCGGGCAACGTCCGCGGCGGAAACGCGAAAACGATTTAGTTTGCCGATAAACGACGGTGAAAACGGTTGAGTTTTTCGACGTTTTGCGTCGAGTTTTTCGTTTTCGTAACGAACCCCGAGGTCCCCAAACTGTCCGCATTCCTGGGCACCGTTACGTTATTTTCCCGGAACGATTTCGGAAACGATCGCTTTTGTAAAAATCGCGGCGTTCGAGACGTTTTCTAAACGGAAAACGACGTATTCAACTCCCGGAACACGTTTACGCAGTCCATTACACTAACGTACCCGAAATGCGTTTTACGCGAAAACTGTTCAGATAAATAGTACCGCCGCGACTTATTCGTCCGTCCCGTTGACGCGATAGATTGATTTCCACCGCTATACACATAATCTGCGGTTAAAGACCCGTCGCGGGTTTTACATTTTTGTTAAAGTTTTTACACGTTCCCGACGCCCGTTTCGGGTGGCTGCAACGACCGTTCCACGTCAAATGGGCACGTTGCAATGTAAACGTATCGACGGCTCTATTAACAATAGCCGTATACCGAGACGGTGTTCGTTAAACTCTTTTTCGACAATCGAGAGAGAAAACACGCACCGGCAATTCGTCGGTACGGCGTTCCGTATAGGCAATTCAGCTACGGCCGTACCAGCGAGCGCGCCATATGACAGCAGGAGCGGTTTGGGACGTCGTGAGCGGCGATATTACGCCGTATCCGATTTGTACGGAAAACCGTCGAGAAACGTCCGTTTATATTGAATAAATAATACGCGTGAAGCAACTATTATCGTCCGACAAAACGGCGTAAACGGAAAAGCAAAACGCGCGGCGAAACCGACGGCCGTCAACAAACAACCGGGCGCCAATCTACCGGGAAAAATTCATCCGAGATACGCCAATCCGGACTGTCGGCACGAAACGAATCACGCGTATTCGTCGTCCGGACACGACGGACGTTTCTCAAAATTGACCGTCGAATCGCCATTATCGTTTGCCGAATTAACGATTGTCGTCGGGCAATGGGAAACAATTTCGGTACGTTTTGTCTTTATATATATTATCTTTTGTCCATTTCTCTCTCTGTGTGTGTGTGTGTGTGTGTGTGTGTGTGTGTTTGTATCTAATATAGATGAAATGAATCGCTCGAAATATTCGAAACACATAATTGATTATAATCGCCCGTCCAAAAGTGTTTCCCGAGAGAAAAAAATTAACGCGTCGTTGGTAAGTAACGTACGGAGTACTTACACGGCACCGAGAACACGAAACGAGTAATTGGCGGCGGCACATGTAGCGAAGCACCGACAACGGAACGGATTTCTGTCGTCACACGTGCCCAACAACGAGGAGACTACGAATACGTTGGGCTAGATACGAACAAAAAACCCGTGCGCGTTGTCTGGAAAACACGCGTTACACGAACATACGAGCGTACGTCGAACGGGAACGTACGATATAATTTAATAATCGGCGGTTCGAGTATTAAGTTATTAATAAACGCCGAGTTGTTTACTACGGGTGTATGTTTTTCGCGATTCGATCAGGTTGTTCTTTGGCGTTATTAAACATACGACGATAATACAAACAACAAGATTCGAAATTCCGCCCTAAGCGTATATGTATATAACGCCTGTGTGCGCTTTTGTAAGATCGAAGGGAACGATTAATAAAACTCTATATAGGTATCAGGAGTACGCGTGAAACGTATATCGCGCGATCGCATAAATATATCGTGAATTTTTCTTCGTTCGGACGACCAAAGTTTCGAAATTTCCCGACACCGTGACCGAAAAATAATAGAGGGTGGACGAACAATTACGCGTTACGTTTTTCACTTCTGAAAATACATATTTTTATGGGTCGGTGATTAATTAGAGAGTAGGTGTGTGTGTGCACACGTAATTTCGTGTTTGACACGACTACCGTTCGGACGACACAACATGAAATCTCGCTCGCAACCGTACACAGTATAAAACGTACGGTCGACTTTTAAACGTCCTCGGAAACAAAATGTTGACCGTTCGAAACGCGTTCGATTCACATCGGAGCGGTGGTGTACGGCGAACGCGTTTGGAACGTCACAAATTCGCGTAACCGGAAAATTTGACGAAATCTATTTTTACGCAAGGTGGTCGCGTTGAGATTAGAAAACGTCTAAATTAATATATTCCTTTTCGACAAACGCCTAACCGCACCCGGTGGTACATATTATAATCGTTTACGGAAACGTAAAAAACCGTTGCCCGTTTCGGTTCAATTTGAAGTACGTCCACTACCTGTCGCAACATTTTCAAGAAAAGTACACTTTATTGGGGGATCGACAAGTTTGATTCGAAATATTTTTATATATACGTGTTTACGGAGAAATCGCGGCGTTTCGAATTTTTATATTTTGAAATAACATATACGTTTAACGGCGGCTACGTCGACGACATTCTCAAATTTCGTAGTAAGTGTTCGAAACCGACCGTCACGCTCTCTACACTTTACAATACGGTCCCGTTAGACGAACAACGAGTACGGATGTGTCCTCTCAAACGTTTAATTAATCCGACGTGACCGGTCCGTGATGTCCACGTGTATAACGAATGTCGCTAACGATCGTAAACATTTTATTACATTATCGTCGAGAAATCGGTCGCGGAACATATATATATATATAATATTCTGACGGAAAAATAATTCGTCGCGAAGCCGGTACGCGTTTTACGGCGCTGACCTAATACCACTAACCACGTTTATTGTTTCGGCGATTAAAAATGTAACGTTTTAGTCGTCGTTTCCGAAATCCGCGCGCTAAATATGAGCTTTACTACGTACCTCCGAGTCTATTATAAAACCTAACCGCCTAACGAATTCTCCGGCAAACATTTTACGTACGTAATAACTTTCGGCCAAAAGTTATTACGCACGTAACACGCGCGATACGGAATAACGATCGTTTTCTATCACGATTATATCTATAAAGACCTCGAACGAATTTCATTACCCGTTCGCCGTTAAATAATCACATAAGGAACGTTTGCAGGCTGTTTTCGATAGTGCCCTCGCCGCTTACACGTCGAACGAACCTTTCGCCGTCTACTAGAACAAAAAACTCGCGGTTCCAATTTTGTATTTCGGTATCCCGTTCGCGAATATTTGAAAACGTATTCGTGGGAATCGCTTTTTACGTAGATAGTTCGACGAAAACGAAACAACCCGAAAGGCTATTTGACATTGTCGGGCCTAAAGTCTGTTGATGGAACGTCTTCGTTTCAACGACCCTTCCGCGACAGTGTACACAACAGTTTTCACAGTTTACGGTGGTGCTTCGAAATAGCTGTCGACATACAGTCGTCCGGCTCGTGTGACACGCGACGATGGCGCCGAATTTTCGTTGAAAATAATTCGAACTATAGAAATTGCCGCGGCCGATAATCAAACGTCGCGGTGTGTACAATTAACTAGCGGCTTTTCGCGTCGCGGTACAATCGCCGATAATCCGTCCGACAAGTTGACCGCTAACGACGATAATCGCTCTAGGATAAATAATCGAAAACCATGGTCGTTTAACGGTCGTATCAGTGAGTATATGTATAATTTCTATCCCGAACGGATCCATCGTGCCCCTTAAAAACCTCCAAGAACTTCTAACGTATATGATTTGTGAAAACGGAACGAATTACGTCGCGGACGACGTATATAATATCGGATTTAAAAGCGTTCGCCGCTAAATACTCAGCGGCGCAAATGTCGTAATCGTTCGACGAAACGCCGTAGAGCTCGAGTGTGCGCATACGCGATGGCCGACGGCGTAATTCGTCGTTTCAATCATTTTTGGATTAGGCGCAGCCACGTTCTCGTTCGTTTCGCCCTAAATTAGATATAAACGTTTCGATTGTCCGCAAAGGTGGACATAAACGCGTTTATCGTCGCCGTTTTTAAATTAAACCCGTAAAAATCGATATAATTGTATAATTGTTTCGCGATAAGCGAACGTCCGTATTAATTTTTAATTCGTTACGGGAAACTGAGTAAAAAAACGGTAATTAAACATTTAAAATAATTAGTACGGGACAAATATTTATACTGGGCTACCGTTCAAAAACCTAGGCGAACGACGCCGCGAGGAAAAGATAAAAAATAGTTTTCATTAAAGTTCGAATTGAAAAAAAAAACGCCCACCACCCCGGCAAAAATAAACACCCGCCGCCGCGTGATTAAGCGCGAGAAATTAATAATTTTAATCGGTCGAAACTTTTTTTGAAGACGATAATGGATTAAATATACGCAAAACGGATTGTATCTCATTAATACGGGGAAATTTAAGCGAACAAACACGAGACCGTTAAGCTAATAAACGAATAAAGCGGCCGAATTCGTATTGTACGCGATATTTCGCCGTAACGTTTTCGGGGTTGATCGCGTCCGGTTCCGCGTAATCGCGGCAAAACGCGGGCGGCGTGTAGTACACACGGGTCGCGACGACCGTTTTCGACGGTGCCGTACGACAAAATTATGACCGGCCGTACGTAATTGTGATCGACGTAATATTTACGAGACGAGGAAAAAAACCGAACGTACGCCGCCCGAATAAACGTAATTAATATAAATATCGTTAACGAGTCGCTATTTCGTCGCCGTTGTTGTTTTAAACACGAGCCGTTCGTCTTGACGCATTTACGCATAAACGTCAACCGTCCGTCGGCGGATAATCGAAAAAACTATTTTCGGAAAGAACAAAAAAAGCGCGCGGTAGGCCGAAATTAATTTTGATTATATAATGAACGTACGCCGACCTCGCGTTCGTAATAATTAGAATAATAACGCGGGGTTCGTATTACTCGGTATACGAATTCTATATATCTACACAAAGTCGGGAAAGTTGACTAATTTTTTAACTCGTTAAATTCAATTCAACGACACACACACATATATACATAAGGTAAAAAGTTGAAATCGGCCAGTATTATTCTTTTCAATTTCGAAACATAATTCGGTTAGAAAGTTTACGTTTCGTAATTAGCGTAAAGAAAATAGTGTGGAAAATACGACAAAGACGTCGGCGGCAATCGACACAGACTCGTATGTTTATATTATCGAACGTTAAATTATTAACGAAGCCTAATGCGTTAGTTGACCTTAAAACGTCGAGTTAAATATTAATTTTTCGAAAAACGACCGCGTCGCGTAACGTTTTTTTAACCTTTAGCTGTGTTTACGAGGATGCGTATGTGTGTGTGTGTGTGTGTGTACAGTTTCAAAACGAAATCCCGCGAGACGAAACCTCACACGTACACTCGTATGTACTTTAACGCGTAGATATCGAGAGCGTGTTTATTTTCGCGATTTTCGTTCGTTCCGCCGAACAAACACAATATCATATTCGACATATACGTTTGTATACCGGGTGTATCTATCGCTTAGGGATTATTTCGCGATTACGGGAATGTTAAAATAGAATTCCGACAAAACGAAAAACTTGCGTTTTTTCCATTTACGATAATTTCGAATTTTCCTCGAATATAAACCGATAGTTTTGGATTCTCGCGGTGTCTATTACGTCTACGTACGTCAGTGATCGAAATAGGAGAATTAAATCCTATCGATACGGGGCGGGTAGCCGGGAAAATCGAAATAGTCCCGTTGAAATCGATCTTTGTCGTTTCGTTTATTCCGCGACGATTAACAATACGAACCGCGAGTACAAGTTACTCGAATTTCCCCAGGGCCGCGGTTAGCGAAAATAAAATAAAATCGCCGTCTCGGTCGAGTGCGATTTTCCGAACGCAAAACGCTACACGAACGTATTTAAAAAAACTACATAGTGGGGTTTCGATTTGGAAAAAAGATCCGTTCTTTTCCGGCGGTACGCCGCGCGGGCGCTTTGAAAAATTCGGTATTATCCGGGACGCAAATCAAAAGCCGCGCGGTTTTCCGTACCGACCAATCGCCGTTTTTCAACCGACGACCGTTTAATGAACACGGACACGGCTACGTGATAAACATGTAATGGCATAAAGAGCTAACGCGACGGCGTCGCGAGAAAATTAAACGAAAATCTTTTGGGTCGTGGCGAACGGTTTACGGGTTATTTTTTCGTCCGGCACAACATTCCAAGTGCGCGCGTAAAAATGCCCGCTCAAATCGTTCGCGTGTACTACTAGCAGTCCGTACCCACATACGCGTATGCCGTTATCGGGAAAACATTGTCGATTGCGCGAAAACGAAAAGGCGGTTGGGTGGATAGCGGACGGAGGTGGAACGACTTCTTATTCAATAATAAACGAAAGGCCGCGGAACGTCCTAACGGTACGCGTTGAACGACGGTGAAAAACGCGTTAAAAACTTGTTCGACGTCGGGTATCGTGGGTAGCGGTACCACATACGTGGTGTCCACCAAATAATTTCTCGACGACGGAATTAATCGCCTTTTTTAGTTGTCCGTCTTGTTCTATTAATTCGCCACATGTTCTCGGTATACCCCACCGTAACCGAACAGCGTGCTCCCCGACACACGTCCGAGCGGCGCGGACTGTCAAAGGGATGCCGGGTACCCTTAGAAACCGGAGACAAGTGACGCGAAACCGAAAACGCGTACGAAATCCCGGCACGGCGTAAGTCTACCGCGCGTCATATCGCACTAACGTCCATTATATCCCGAACTCTGTCGCGCCCGATTAGTCACGAAAATCGCCGCTCGCCGTCCACAGGATCGAAATCAATTATCATACTCACAACGTAATGGTCTCGTTCCACACGGGATTTAACGACGACTTGATTGTCTTGGTTTTCTTCTTGATGTTGTCCGTGTCCGGTATGAGTTTCAACTTGACGTACGGGTCCGACGACCCGTTGGGATCCATTGGAATGAGATTCTTGCCTTGGCGAACTGTAACAGCGACGACACGAAACGTGTGAAACGGATAAATATTACGTTATTCGACGCGTGGATGACAGTTTTGGCGAAAACGGTCGAACGTTTTGCGAGGAAGGACCACCGTCTCGACCACGAACGGTTTAGGGTGGCGGAATTCGGACACGAGGTTCGCGCCCGAGTATGGCTAAGTGATACGGCCATTGTTTCAACGTGGCCATCTCGTCGAGTGTCGGAAATAAACGCGCCGTTATATATTTGTTACGAAAATCGAAATCCGCGTCGCGAATGAGGGAGGAGGGGAGACCACCACTCTACCGTATACAAATTGATCGTCTCGATACGATTGTTTCGCTATTATACTCGACGAAAACGAGTCCCGTCCGTCGGTGAGTCGAAGAACTGGGAATATTTTTTGGTGACGTTCAAACGACAACGTTTTCGGATAAATTATCGAAGGGCAGGATGGGCGGACGGGAGGTCGCGAGTGTAAGAGATTTATAAATACGAGAGCGATAACGATCGGAAAGAAAATCGGGCGAGTAATTTCCGATGTATACGTTCCGGCGAACGGACACGGCCGATTACGCCATTATTATTATTATTATTATTATAAAGCGCCAAAATTCGGCGGTTACGCGACGGCAAATTTATCGAAAATGAATACGGCTGGCGGAGGGCCGTGACGATTAGATTATCGAGAGGCGAGTACATAAAAACACAGCCGCTTTGTATATAGGAACCGACGTGTATAGAGTTTCGGCAACGGACCATTAATATTATTATACGCGCCCGGTGATGGACGGCTTCTTTCTTTTTTTCCGTTTACCCGTTCGCGAAATAACGTTAAAAACCCTTATCGACGAGCCCGTAAAAAATGTTCACTTTTTTCTCCTTGTCGCGGAATCGATAAAATTCGTTATCGACGAGAATTTCGACGACGATTCGCGTCGTCCCTGCCGACGACCGATCCCCTCTGCCGTTATATATTACGTTTGATAATTTATCGCGCGCGCGTCCGACAAGTCGGATAATACCGTAAATACGTAAAAAACACCACCGGAGAACGGTAGCCGACGTTCCGCCAAATTCGATTTAGTATACTTGCCTTACGGCACGAACGAGTATGCAATATTCATTCGTATGTGCACGCTATTACGAAGTAATAAAAAATGTTCCGCGTTAATCGAGCGCCCGAATTTCGTAATTTGTGGCCGGGTACATATCGATTACGGTTACGTACGCCCACCAGGGCGTCTAAATATTCCGGAAAAGGTTACGGTGCGATTAAAAACGGTTAAAAACGAAACCGTACAAGGGGAGGTTCCCGGAGCGACGCCATCTCGGAGAGGCGAGACAATAAACGATTCGTGCGTTCACGAGATCGTCGAGCGCGACCCGTCCGAACAAAACGGAAAACGTTAGTGGACGTACGGCTCGTTTTTAAGCCGCCGGGAATGTGGCGAGTGTCTCGGACACCCGTCGCCGCTTATCGTTCAGTGGAAGCACGCGCGTTCGTCGACCCAAAAATAAAAAAAAAAAAAAAGGACAAAAAATCGCCCAAATTCGAAAGCGAACGTTAACTTCCGCCGTCGCGCGTCGGAATAACGGCGGAACGGTGGACGGCGGGTGGTTTTGGCAAACACAGGTGTGTACGACCGGCTGGAAAATCCTACGGTCCCCCCTCGAGTAAATATCTCGGAGTACGTTCGTGTAACAAACGGCTTGCAATAAGTACATATATATATATATATATATATAAATGCGATACAACAGTTCGAGCGGTATAAGTCCGAGCGCAAACACGGCGTAATATCATAAAGCTCCGCTCGTATTAAGTGAATAGGACACGAAAAGGAAAATGGTTTCACCGTTTCGGCCGAGGAAACGCACCGACGTCGTATTATAATATACGGTCGTATGTTTGCGAGCACACGGGCGACAGACAACAACACGGGACGATATTCGTTCCCGTCTCCGACGACCAATTATCGACCAACAAGCCGGGCGCGTTAGTATTTCTATCCGGCGATACGCGAACATTGGCTACGGTCTGTGATGTCAAAAACGCGCCGAAATCGTTCGTTATTTCCGGACGCTTTTGCCGCCGTCCGCGGGCCAAGTACACGGTCAGAGATTAAGGGGAATAATAATCGGCGTGCGCTTGGACCGACCCACGACATCGTCGTTCGGCGAGTGAATCACGCGCCGTTCGTCGACGAACCGACGGTTCTATTCCGACCGAATACGCGACATAATCGATTCGTCACGGGCTTTCGACTCCGGAACGTTTCCCAGTCGGCTACGTCCGATAATAAATCGATATCGTTTCTGGCGCGAAATTCAATCGGCCGACGAAATTATTCGCGAAAAATACGCCCGCCCGAAATTCGAATTCAACGTCGCACGAACGAACGGACAATACAAATTACGCGCCAACACGTTCGTTATCGTCTCCGCCAGCATTGCCAGTCGCATCGGGCGGCGGCATTATTATTACCCGAAAATCGCCTCCGTTATCCGACGATAGGATCGTACGGTGTTATTATCGATCGGCGATGAGTAATATGAACGCGTTTCGTAATCAACTCGTTAAAATTTAGGCAACGTTTCGTTCATTCTCTCGCGATAATAACAGCGTGCCGTCACCTGCGACGATTAATCTCCGGCCGGTTCGCGAAACACGTAAGCAATACCGCCCGTACGCCACGTCCGGTGTACCGTAATAACGTTGCCTATACTTTTTCCTGAGTGTACATTTTCTATATATGGACCACGACGATCGACGCGCACTACAAACGCTCGACAGGAGAAATCCCGTCGTAATTGGCAGAGCCGTTAAGTACCGCGGTTAGTAAAAGTTAAAAAAATAAAAGCCGCGAAATCGATTATGGCTCTAGTTCAAGTTACAAAGGATGTGCGCGCGGCCGACGTGGCATTTAAAAAAAGAAAAGAGGTCGACGCTTTTGGAAGGCGATTCGTGTGATAAATAATATATATATATATATATATTAAGAGAGAAAGAGAGATTACGCGTCGCAAGATTAACAGTCGTTCGGCGTTGATAACGTCGCTACGTGCCGTATATCACGGATACATTTTTTTTTCTAGTAAATTTTTTACGTCTCGCGTTCGCCTCTATCGCGAGGGCCAAAAAAAAAATTGCGTTCGGCCCGGAAACACCGATCGAACAAAACGACCGTCGTCGTGCGGTTAATATTTATCGCGTTCGGGTAACGTGGGCGCGCGCGTTCTACCACGACGTCACTACACTTGGGGCAAAAAAAAAAAAAAACCAAGAC
>JAIPRN010000035.1:72879-168974 GCA_025469175.1 Geopemphigus sp. TES_GeoC_2020
CTGGGGGAAAAAAAAAAAAAAAAAAAGACGCGTTTCGCGCGGGTAATCAAAACTAATCAAGGGGCAAAGGAGGAAATCCGGACTTTCGAACGCCACCGAACCCGTGACCCGAGTAGAGTTTGCCGAGGTCAAAAGTTCACGTAACGTTAGGAACACACCTTTGAATTTGCGCGCGCGCTCTAATGCGAAATACGTGTAGCGTTTACAGCTTTATTAGCTCGGTTCTCTGGGCGAATTAGCATTTGCGAAACGGCGGTACGTTTCAGGAGAGGAACGCGTTTCGGTAAAATCGGTTCGGCCGCGAACGTCACGTACCCGTATCGGGAAAAACGAAATTGGCGCGTTCGAACACGCTCGTACTGACTTAGGCGGTCAACCGAGTACGCAATTCCGCCGAAACGGAAAGCCGTCGGATGGCCTCTCTTCGTTACGCGGTAAAATTCAGGGACAGCATTCACCAATCCGCGAACGAAAAACTAACACGATTATCGAACACGTATCGCGTATGGCCGGCGGTGTGTAATTTCGATCGTCAAGTGCCCCCTGTCGAAAAAAAATAAACAATTTACGGGTGAACGTACACGCCGTATACGAGACGTCCGTACAAAATTGTTCGCCGGTAATTCGCGCGGGAAACGTGTCGGCGATATTTTTTACGTCGTCGTGCCCGGGAAATCGAATTACCGGCGGTTAACTTGTGCGGCGCGGTGTACGTTCCGTTTATTCCGCGGGCGAAATCAGCAGCCGCCTACGCAGGATATTGTTTCGACCGCTCCCGGGCACACCGACCGAAAAAAAACCCCCTTCGTAACCCGTGAGCAGTGGACGTGCCACGGACGGCGAGGCGGTGGCGCCAGGGAAGGGACTGAACCGTCGATTAAACGTTAAACGCGAAATGCGGAAAATAATTTTTTTTTTTAACGTTGCGCGTAAACGCCAACGAAACGAATCGCCCGCGTCCGATACGATCGCGTTTAATTAGAATTGAACGCGTCCCCCGGAATTATAAACGCTCCGACGTTTACGTTTCGGTTCTATTTTTTTTTTTTTTTTAAAAAATAACGCGTTCCCGCGCCGTCGACGACGAAAACGAACGAAAAAAAATTACGTCCCCCCACTCCCGGTCACCTCGCCCCTGCACGTAGATCATTGTGTACGGAAAATGGATAATACGGGCGGCGTTTGTTTTCTCCCGAAAGTCCGTTCCGCAACAACGACGAGTGCCTGCCGCGATACTTGACGTCGGCTTTCTACGCCGAGACTAAAATCTACGCTCGACAAAGCCGGCGACGCGTCAAATTTCGTCCGGTTTGTAAAAATGACGACAACGACGACGAACGAAAAAGGACGACGGCGAGTTTTTTTCGTTTCGTTCCAAACGCCGAACGGCCCGATAAACACGGAACGGTATATTTGCGATCGTGCTTTATACCATACATTCGGTATACCGCGAATAAACGAATCCGTTATTAATTAAACCGCGTCTGGACATTTTAGGTCCTCGGTAGTTTTACTTCGGCACCCTTGTAATTTCAAACGATGAAAAACCAGCGATTGAAACGACGATCGAGACGACAACGAATTCGATAAACAATATACGGACGAAAAACGTTCGATTTTGTTTTCCAGACACGCGTGACAATTGGCCGTGCACGAATTGAAAATCGCTTACGCAACGGTGCCGACGACCGGTATTGTTCACACGGACGCAACGGCGGTCGTAATCTCGGCGGCGCACACGCTCGACGAAACCGAACAATTACTGTCACTCTGGCCCGCGGTAAACGTCCTATTATTATACTCGCGTTTTGGGCGACACAAAAGAACCCCGTCCCCGGGCCGGACACGTCTGATATGGAAAGACGGACGAGGAGGAACAATATATATATATATATATATATTCGACGAAGGGCAAAAGCACGGGGACTTTTCTCGCGAGAATTCACTTTCCGAAAACGGCCGTCGTCGTGACAGGCGTGTAAGTGATAGTAGTGCGCCATCAACTTTTCGTTTCCGATATATATATATATACACGTACAGTACAGGGTGAGTTTATTATCACGTCGCTGCGATTATCTGCCGAGCTTAAAAATTATCGCGCGCTTTTCTCGTTAACCGTCTCGGGACTGGGACCATTTATCAAGATGTATAGAACACGTAGGTCCGCTCGCGAAATCGACGACGGAAAAAAAACGGCTGGAATTACTGCCGACGCGCAACGGTCGTCGGATTTCGATCGTTTCGTTCTTTTCGTACGAATCGTTCCGCTTTTTTTCGTTCTTATAGGGCGCGCGTGTCTTAGACGCCGCCGACTTTCGATCGGTCTTTATAAAACGAGATCGGAAACGGTACGTCTAAAAAATACGAAAATTATCCGGACGTTTATTAGAATGTCCGGAATTTGGATTTAAAAATACAGTTTTAAGATTAATAACAATCCGCCGATCGTCCTCGTTCGAATAACAAAACGTGTTATCCCTCTCCCCGTGTAACAATCGTCATCCCGTCGTTTAATCGCGACGTTCGTAGACTGTTAGTTTCAAAATTATATACTCAATCATATTCCGTACGCGTGAACAATTATTTAATTATATTAATTATATTATATATATATTATATTATATTATACCTAACCGTTTATCAATAATTATCGTTGGAATATCGAAAAAACGGTATACATGAGTACGGCGAATACCGGGACGGGGATGATGATACGAAAATTACGGTAAAAATTTAACCAAAAATTATTTCGCCTTTTCCCGGTTAATATATTTAGCGTGATTCGTGCCGGAAAACGTCATCCTATATACGCACGCACGCATGCACGTACGAGTGTGCTCGACGACGCGAGCGTTGATTCTCGTCCGCGAAATCCGCCAGAGACGAGGCACGCGCGTAGAAAACGAATTCGAAATAAGCCACCGATATCATTTTTCACGCGTGTTTTACGTGCATAATACTTAAAAGGTTCGATTTTTCACATTTCACGGCTCGAATATATATATCTTCGTACTATTTTTGGAAACGAAAACGCGGGCGATACCAACCGCGCTCAAAGAATAGTAATTGACGACGACAGACGCGTAAACGAAAATAAATTTTTTAGACTTCGAATAAAAAGAAAGAACTGGAACCGTATGTATACGGCGAGCAGTGAAACGACCACCGCCCGAGCTGATTACCGGCGCGAAATTTGCCTTCGAATTAACTACGGTGTCTATCAAAAAACGAATAAACGACGAAAATAATACGGCCCGACGGTAATAAACGAATCGTTTTTTCGAAATCGAAGATAAACGAAAATAACTCGCCAACAACACGCGAAATTCGTTCGAAATGGACTATTTTTACGACAGTACCGTCGTATATTAAAACGCTCGGTCGTACACCCACCTGCTCGGATACGATCGACGACGTTCGTATAACAATCGTACATATTTGCCCGGTTTATTTTCGTATATTTCCCTCTGTCCCTCGGAAAAAAAAGGTTCCAATACTTTCGCGTACGGTCTAATAATCAGAATTAGCTATTGAATACGTCTTACGCCGGCGTATGCCGAAAATATCCGGATATCTTCCTCCCCTCGCGAAATACGACCTTCCCGAGACTTCGGTATCGATAAACGCCTAAGAGAACGAGATTGCACGGAAACGTATAAAAAAAAAAATCGCTTCGGTTTTTCGTCGATTTTAATCGAATCACGCCGATTTCAAACGGTCTTCACTCCCCAAATAAACGCGGCGTTTTCGGCACGACAACGAAAAACCGACCGACATCGGTTACTTGGAGAAACGGACGACCACCGGACGGCGGTTTTATCCCCGACAACATAATCGCCCGTGGCCGGTTATTGATCGTCGAACGAACAACTCCATTATCCGGGTATAACCCGGTCACGCCGTCGACGGTGCGGCATAAATTATTGAAACCGGCGCCAATCGTCGCGTCCCCGGGTTCGGCCGAAACACGTAACCGAAACGTGTACGTGGCGGTTTGAAAATGTGTCGATATATCGAACCGGCGGGAGGGGGGGGATACTAACGTAAAGCCTCTCGTCGCCAATTTCGGGGCCGTAGGATTATGGTTGGCCGTCCGCCGTTCCGTTTATCGTTTCCTATGGCAACACGCCGCGACGCCAATCGACGAAAACCGTATTACGGCGGCGTGGCTCCTCCGCGTTATATACATTTCCGAAATCCAAAACGGACCGCCGTGACCGTAGTAGCTCGGTATCCGAAACGGACATGATTCGATTGCGAACGTGTTTTCGTTAATTCGGTACACACCGACGTTTTACGTGGTACGGCGAACGTGAACGAATATTGTTTCGTAAAACGATTTCGCCGTTTTCGAAAGCGTAGGAAAACTTCGGACGCCGTAAATTCGGCCGATATTTTACGAAAAACGTCCGCGCGGACGTCTCGTAATAATGTTCGTCGCTGCAAAAGTCCGTCGTAAGTGTTTAGATCAACGACCCCAAACGCTACCAGCCGCGGGACCGCGCGTAACGTGATTCGTCGTCCGGATAGGTTAAATGGCGAAAAGGAACGGCCGACAACCGACACGGTAACCCATCCCAAGTAAATCGAGAAAATATTCGCCGAACACGATATGGGCCAACCGGATGGGACGTATAGAGTGGTTATCGTATTGTCGGGTCACCGTAGGCCGCGCGCTCGATGAAACGACAACAATTCGAAAACGCCGGCCGATTTAAGATTACGATTCCGCGCTATCGTTAATACATCGTCATGTGTGCGTACGATAAAAATCTACGATTTTAATTAAGATTCATAAAGACGAAACTCGTTTTAAAAGGTCGTACACTTACTTCACCGACTGCGCACGATGTTCTTTAAAAGTCACGACCATATAAACGCTCGTATTCGGGTATAAACGTTTATTTCCGATCGTTGACTATTGCACGTCCGTTCTGAATCACTAAGTACCGCATTCCCGCTAAATATAACCTACGTACGGGAATCCCCTCCGAAAATATGACGTCGACGCGCGCGTATAAAGGATTTTACGGACGATCGATGAAACTAACGTACGAGACAGTGTCCGGAACAGTACACGTCACTACTATATACGTAGAAGACTGGTGCCAACAGATACATACAAAAATCGCCACTTAGTAAGACGATGAAAAGTAAATGTTCATAGACACGAACGTTAATACTTTACGCGAACCGTGCGTAACTACAACGCCAAAATATAGCCGTGAAAAGTGACGAAACGACGACGGGCTCGGCACGCGATTCGGACAAACGTAAAAAATGGAAAAACGGTTGTTCGAAAACGAGTGGACGTGAAATCGTATTAAACGATAAACAAACTAGCGACGTAACGGAATTAAATTTATTCGATACACGACGATACGTTTATCCGGTGGACAAAACAAATATAACGAATATAACGCGCTCGTATGTGCGGAACGTACGCGATGACGACTCTATAAAGTTTGAACGATTTTATTGGAAAAACGGTATTTTTAAACCGAAGGATTTCACGAACGAACAACGTCGGCCGCGTTTTAAGTGGCGACGAGCCCGACGAGATACCCGCGGAACGATCGAATATTTATTTCGCTACGCGCGACCTTTCATCGTCGTCGTCGTCGCCACCGTTGTTTTACTAAATAATTTAACGCGTACGAGAAATTATTCCTGGCAACCGGCCACGTTCTTTTAAATTCAGCGCGTTAAATCTGCGACGACATCCGGACGGGTCGCCAAGGTGCTGCTCGTAGTGCGTTTACACACGCGGACGACGCGTGCCCAGAAATCCGGCGATTTTTCGTCGACCGCGACCGGGCAAACGGTCGATACATTAACGGTAACAACTAACCTAACAACGCGACACGACGGACAGTCCCCCGCGTCGAACGTGCGGAACGACGCGGAATTTCTCGACATTTATCTTCGGCGCGAACGACCCGGCGCCACCGGTGATGCTCGTACGCGTGTAATTGCCATAGTCGACGGTTAGTCGAATTCACCGACGACGATTTTTCACTCGTCGCCGCGTATTTCAAACACGCTCGAATGAATTTTGCGAATTTTCAGATATCGCGCGTAACGAGAATGTACCGTTTGTGCACGCCGACGTGCGCTAGTCGTTATTCAATATATTTCGATTTTTCGATACGACTGCTCCTCAAAACGATTTTCGCCCGCGTACCGGTGGAAAATCGTTTCTAGTTCGACACGTTTTTACCGACTTCACCCACTGCCGTACACTTAAGCGTAACGAGAACCGACCGAATATTCGCGAACACAAATTACGGTAAAATTGCCGGCACGACCGTATGTGTATGTACACTTTTAGTGCTCGAGACGTAATACGTACGAGGTGTTTGATCATACGCGGATACTTGAACGATATACTTTATCGTATTCGTTAATTGTAAAAACCGCTAACGGCGTCGGTCGGAATCGTTTTGCGAGCCCAATGGATGTATCGTCCCTTTCAAATTCAAAATAACAATACGGCTCCGAAATATCCGTTTAAGCGTTCTACTCGAACCGTCATCCGCGACGTCTTTATTTTTCGTTGAAAATTTCGAAAAACTACAGAGAATCATTTTTCGAATACGATGATTTATCGTCCCTTTCGAATACGAAAATAATAATAAAATTCTAACGTTTTGTACCTATATATATATATATACGTGATATAAATACATTTTTCGGATATACCTACTAAGAGGGAAAGTGAGGAATTTTATTCTATTTTATTATATCGCGATTGTAAAATTTGACCAAATACGTATGGAAAAAAGTTTAAATAAACTCAATTGAGAACCGAATCGAAATTAGGCTAGCGAAATTGGTATTAATTTAACGCTTACATAAAAACTCTATACTAAAATACTGACAATCGTGGAATAAGTGTCCTCTAATCCTATTTCGAGGTAGCAACTCGGAAGGCGATTTACTGAAATTGAACAAAACGATAAGTAATATGTTCGCGTAATGAAACGAAGAAGATTTATAGCCGAATTTAAATAACACGAAATTCAAAACGGTCCAAATTTATTTAAATTTCGAACGAATTTATCTACTCGTTGACGTCCGGGTTTGATTCTAAACATTATTAATTCGACGCCGGGATATCGATGGTTTTTTTTTTAATTTCGTAGATCGTTTTTATAACGTATTTTTATGAATACGAAGAAAATATTCGGCTCGACGTTCGAAAATATGAAATCGAAACTGCGAATAACGACGATTATCTTTTTTTTTTAAGGAATTTTCGAATCATAAACTATATTACGAAATTCCCCGGTAGTTTTTTTAAAAAACTAAAACGTTTTACTCTGTATCGGAGAAAACCGAAAGCGAAATTATTTCGGCCGGATCGCTTTTTTTTTAAAGGCGTCCATATCCGAACGCGGAGTGTGTTACATTTGATACACACGCGGTACACTCCCGTGACGCGTATGTAATACAAAACGGCGCGGCTAAGTCTTGTTACGCGTGTTTTTCGCCGAGCACGGAATATTATTAACGCGATAATCCGTTTTTTTTTCGCCGAACGACGACGACAAAGAACTCCGCCGCGTCTCGCCCACGTCGCCGTCGTCGCGTTCGATTTTCCAAACGACTCCGACGAATATTAATATTATCCGCCGACGCGGTAACGCAATTACTCGTTTTTTACATACACCGTCAGACACCGCCGATATAATAATAATTCCGGGCCTATAACGAGCGTACGGCGTATATACGGAGCGTTTCGCGACGATCCGCCAACACACGCTTTTGTTCCATTCGATATTTCCGAATGTTCAAAGAGTTCTTCTTTACTTCTCACCCCTCCCCCCTCACCCCCGCCCGAAAAAAACGAATTTACCCGTCGGTTGATTCCGGGTGGCGAACCCCACGAGACTCCTCGACTCCGAATACAATACGTTTTATGTTCCCCGTCCAGAATGTCTTCTGCTGACCACGACTAAAACCGTTTGTATCGACTTCGGCGCCTCTAACGGGTAAAATGACCAAACTCGTCGCCACCACCCGTTATCGATCACCTGTAATTTCCCCTTCTTCTCCGTTTCACGTAACCGCTTCGTTCCCCCTTCCTTCCACGTATCGTTACTATTTTTCATCCGCGTCTACACACATACACACACGTTGGTGGTCATAACCGTCTCCCGGTCTATTCCTCCTTCCCTCCTGCATTCATCAAACGATTTCCGCTATTGTTCCCGGACACTTCCCGTCTATCACTTTCCATTGTCCCGCCGCTTCCCTCTACTATCATAACGACTTCGACCGGCCAGCCAATCGACCCTTGTCTATCCTATGAAATTCCCATTTCTCCGTTCGTTTTCCAATCTTCCGTAACGATTCATTACATTCAACGATCATTAAATTCTTCCTTTCTGTGGGAGATCATCTCCTATTGGTAATTTAATCGTTTTCTTTTGAAATCGTTTGTTAATTCTCGTCGTTTAATGTTTATAATTAATTTTGTTTTCTAACTTACGAGTTACATTGATAGTTTTTCTACGTTTTCTACCTATATATATATATATATATATATATATATATATGAATTATTGTAATAGTTTAAATTAAAAACAAACAGGAAAGTTTTTTTTAATTTTAAGCAACCGTAATAATGAATTTTTCATTATAAGGAAATCCAAGAAAATGAGAATTTTAATTTTAATTACGCTAACTATTTTGTAAATATAATTTTTATGGCAATTTAGATACGAACAGTTTTTAAAGTTTGTTTAATTGCTAATAATTCCGTGTAATCCGGAAGCGTTCAACGCTACCAAAAATGAAAAGAAAAACGTTACCATTTTTTAAGTATCGAAAAATCGTGAAACCACGACGACAAATTTTGTACTAAAAATTTCTCGGGGCGAAAATGTCCTAAAAAATAAACGCGTGAACCGGGAAATATCGATTTGGCGAAAAAAAGTTGGAATAAAATTTGAGTTTCTTGAAGACGAAGTTGTGGGGAATTCGACGAAGAAAAAATAATCTCAGAATTCGATAACTGTAACGCGGACGTCTAATAATTATTACAGAAAATACTAGAAAATATCGAATATACAACTAAAATGACGGCGTTCGTTGGATCCCCGCGGAACGCCCTGTGTGCGTGAATATATATTCACAATGACGTAATAACTGACGTGGATAATTCGCGCCCGTGTTGAATTATTAACTCAAAAGTCGACTCGAGACGAAAGTGGTCTCTTATTTTATTATTAGTAGTAAATAGTCGGAGCGGGGGTAGTCGGAGCGGGCGGTATCAATTAATCAAGCGACGGTTAAATTATTCGGTACGCTCGCGAATAATTATTAAAAGAGGAAGTCGTGTATACACACACGAACATTACGGCCACTGGCCGAAATCGGCTTTAAACAGGCGTCCGCCGCGCGCGGGGTCCCGGGCAAATTACACGGACGTTTCGCGAAGCGTGTAATAGTAAGCCGTATTAATGTTCGGGTTTCATTCCGTACCCGCGCGGTGCGTTACGCGGGAACGCGAGCGCGCGCGCAATTTCGTTCCACACCGATCGGAGACACGTGGTCGTTGATTCCGTCGAAAAATTCGCCGTTATTCGTCACGTCCGTGTCGCGCCGCCCCCCGTTACTGTTCACACGTCCTATGAATAAAACGTGTCGTTTAGGGTAGCTAGGCCGCCGGCCGCTACCGCTCAAACACTACTATTCGCGATCGGCGTGGGATCGCCGTAACGAAATATTCGACGCGTAATTGAGAAAATCCAACGCCGACGGCCGAATCGCACGACGCGTATTTGGCAACCGCCGACCAATCGTCGGGACACGGGGAATAACGTAAACGCGAATGGGATAGTATAGTAATCGCTCATTCGTTCCCCCGGACGTTCCGAAACGTCGCTGAATTCGCGTGGCCGGTGGTCGAAACACGACGGTACACTCGCGCGGGCACCGCCGGCGAACCGAACGTCCCGCGACGCGTGAACGAAATATACGCCACCGTACGCGCCAAAAACCCACTTGCTCGTCACCAAAACTAAATAGTTCGCGCGGCCACCGTTCAAACCGAAATCCGAGTCGGCCCGCGAATTTTACTACTGTCGTCAATTATCCTTCGAGATCTAGTCGCGCGCGGGGCCCCCGGCGTCAATCGTCGATCGGAAAATGTCATCGAACTTCGTCGGTTTCCGTACAACTCGTTCGATATTCCGTCGAATTTTTTTCGAACAATCGGCGCGTTTCGAATGACGAACAATAACGTCAGGCCCGCCTACGGTTTCGCCGACAGGCTTCAAACTCCGTCGGCGTAATTCACCGTCGCTCGTCGCCGTTCGCGGACAACAGACAACCCATGGCCACCGCTGTTTGTCAATTTCCGCGCGGCGAACGTCCCTTTTTTTCTCTGTTCCGGTTGGATGTCTACGGCCGTAAATCGTTCGTTTCCGTTCACGTTCGTGGCACCTGACCAACTCCGCCGTACCCAACGCGACTCCTCGCGTAGCCATCGGCCCCGCCGCTTGTTCACCCGGTGGTTTTACGCTAGTCGACGTCGTTTTCGTACGTCGAAAGTCGACGGTTACTACCTACACGCCACCGTTACGGAACTGAAGAAAGAAATTTCGACGCACGTTAGCCGAAATTGACGGAGGGGAAACGAACGATTGATCTCGCCCTTGGTTTCCGCCTGTGGACAAAATGGAAAATACGACGAAAAACGATACCGCCCCGTATTGTTTTTCGCCGTTTAAACAAAACGACGTGCGCCGAGTATAAAAATATCGAATGTATCGAACTTGACGATAAAATCAGAGCGAACTTTTACGCTCTTCAACCCTTCGTTGTTTATACGACACACACACACATGTATATATATATATATATAACGGACGACGTTTATACAAACCAACGGGCGAAATATATATTAATCGTTCCGGGGCACACTATACACTATTTACTGTAGGAACTGAGCGAAAATAAATAATAATTAAAGATGTAAAACAACGACGAAATTTTTTACAAAAAGACGACCGATAAATTTTCCTCGTGTCCGAAGTTTTTCTTTTGTAACGTGTTTTTTTTTTCTACATGATTACGTAATATAACGACGTAATGGTGGGACTCGGGTTTTGCGGAAAGGTTTTTTACATCGTGAGCCGAATAACAAATATTCTTAAAACGGCTCTAAGATAATAAAAAACAAAAAAAAAACGAAGTTTGGAAATCTCGCTCCGACGAAATTAGAAGATTTCGGCCGACCCGAATTTAATTCTGTGAAACTGTTTACGGAACCGTTGATTTCTCTTTCGAAAAATAACGCGAAAACGTAATTTCGGAATTACGAATTTCCGTCGTCGGTATGAAATACCGTTACTTCAAACGTCCTTTTAGCCTGTTGCGTATTTGTACGGAAAATTTTAATCCCGAAAAAATGCCTTTATTATTCCCTAAAAGACATATCGGGGGAAATCTAAATGTTTTTTACAAAATTAAAATCGGTCCGGCCGAAACGTTACAGCGAACGAACCGAATTAGGATAATACACGCGATGTCCTCCCTAAGTGCCCTCGAGGAAAATAGGTTGATAATAATTTAAATGGCTTAAAAAACGTGTACACAGACTACGGTAATATGGAAATTTCGAAAAAGCGATTACTAACCCCTTAACATAAAATTGTACGCTTTCGCGTAAACGACGATTCGTCGGGAGACAAATATTAAATGTACCGACCTATAAACGGGTACACGGTTATTTCGAACGTGGGTAATTGTCCACATCAAAAATATCGACGGCACCGAGAGTGAACCACGAAATTTAAATTTAAAAGCATTTTACCTTTTCGTTGTTTTTAGTTTTTCGAAATACGAGGTTTGACAAATTCGAATAATGATACTTCGTCGGAATTACTACCAGTAATCCGTGTTCAATCGTGTAAAACTTTGTACACGCTACATTCGGAACGGTTTTACCGTTCCAATTCTTTTCGTCGAAGCAACGAATATGACCGCGTACCTAACGAAACGAAATGTAACCGTTTTTTGACGGAGTCATTTTGGCGACGTTATACGCTTTAGCTCGTTATTTTCGTAGCGACGCGATACAAAAATAATAATTATTTTCGAAATAAAAGCGGGTCGGCGGCGGCGGCGGCTTTCGCGAGAGTTCCAAATCGACGTTTATTATTAATATCTCGTTATTTATTAAAAGAAAGCTCGTAAATTATTATCCGGCGTTAATTATAAAGGAAAATCGTGTAGTTTCCGATCGCGGTTCCATAAATGTACGTGCCGATGACGTTTTCGATTCGCTAATGGACGATAATAAAAAACGGGAGAAAAATTCACGCTCGTTGATTTTCAATCGCAGTTATGACGTTGGCGCGTCGTCGGGTCTAGCGGATTTATTATTAATGAACACCGTAGTTATGAAATCCACGTGATCGTTCGTACGATTGCGATTAAACAATTTCAACGTACGCCGCTCGGCCCGAAATAGCGTTTTATTATTTCGACGGGTCGCGTAAAATACGTGAACAAAAAACCACCGAAAAAGAATCGGCCAAGTGTAATACGTTTTCAAACGCGCGTATAGTAACCGGTGCGTTACGCTATTTCAATTAGAAACGTTAAATTTAAAAGCGTTGGTTTTACAGTCGTCAAATAGAACACCCCGGACGAATATGTTTTATTATTAGTATTATTGTTGGCAATATTAAACGCCCCATTTCGTCGTTTTCCGTCGTACGCGGGGTTTTTATTTAATATAACGTAATCGTTATTGTCGATTTTACTTAGACGAACCACAATAATTACGTAAATTACGTCCTTACGACAATTCGCGATACGACGAGACGAGCATTGGATGTTATTTGTATATTTACCTTTTGAAAATCGTTTTTTTTATTTTAAAAATTTAACGTTCGTTTAACGATTCGACACTTATCTCGTATCTACTACAATAAAACGTATTCGTTATTTAAAGATAAAGCGAAAAGTCGCGTACGTACATATGTACATAATTAATAGACCCTCATTAGGTATTACGGAGAAGTACGGCATTATTAAGAACTCAATACCACTCGAGTATTCTTTGAATTTCGAACGTTCCGACGTAGAACGCGAAGCGGACGTAAATGTAAATATTTCCCTTTAATTGTCTCAATTACGGTAACGGATGTTCAAATTCTACTTTAGAAAAATAATAATAGTACGGATAAATTACGGGCCACTTCAACGGGAAGTCCTCCAGCGTCATTACGCGAACTTTATAATAAAGCGCGCGCGTCGTAATTGATTTCGTCGCGTTTTGCCGCCGTCCAATAACGAACCGGCAGGCGGCCAAGATTCCAGTTTCGTACGGACTTGAACAAGTCTGTACGCAATAATTACGTACATAACGAATAATCAATAACGAGGAGGCTATCGGGACGAAATACCGTAACGACGAATACAATAACGATAATTCGTATTCTTCGCTATTGGCGGAGCGAAATAATGGGAAGTGCGCACGTTTCGTACGGGTCGCTATATTAAAGCTGAGTAAATCGGTAAATGTTTGCGTAGGTATCGGTGTATTATTCGTCGCGTTTTATCGTCTACCGGCTTATAACCGCTACGCGACGAAATATCCGTAGAAAGAGGCGTACCCGCGCAATTCGAAACAGAACGGAATAATCTATACCGGAATAGTATGTTTTCAACGAATCATCGTCGCCGCCGTTGTAAACGAACGGCCGTGTTTGGTTCGGATTTGGTCGGGAACGTGTCGCGTATAATCGTCGTCGTCATTCGCCAAACGCGACGGATCGCGCGGGAATGTTTCTAGCGAACGGGGAAACCGTACGCGATAAACGTGCGACTGTAGTCCGTCCCATTATAGGTTTCGGCCCCGCCGCTATAAGCGTACGAGGGGAGAACGAGCCGGCGACACGGCGGACGAAACCTGCGAGTGGACGATTACGCGAAAGGAAACCACGTTTTTCGCTTTTCAAGCGCGCGGGCGGGATTAGTAATGCCCTTCCGGCCGCGGGCACCGTGTACGAAACGAAACAATATTCGGATTATACGAGCACCGCCGCGATATTAAAAACGCAAACTTTCCAACGTATTGTTCTCGGAACAATGGCGAAAACGGAAAAATCTCCCGCTTTATTCTCGTATTCGTTACACGAGTTCCCGAAACCGAGACGTCGCCGCGTAGCGACACGGTACACGTTCGAATAATTCGCTAAGTAGTACCCGGGACGACGAAATCGCCGGCGAATTTCACGTCACCGGCTACGAGTAGAGTACACATTCTTAGGGTTACGCGAAAATCGTGACATCGAAAACGTTCATACGTCGAAAGTCGCGCCACGTTCGGACATTGTGTCGCGGCGGGCAGTAGTACCAAAATGGCGTACGGGGAAGGATATATATATATATATATACATCTGGGAAATATAATAATCGCGGTAACGTGGCGTCGACCGCGGACTAACAAACGGCTAACAACCATCAACGCCTAAATAATACATCGATTGACGCGTAACAGACGCCGATAATAATAGTTCGACGGGCAACACGAGTAAACAATCGTCCACCGGAACAACCAAAGTATACAATTCGTCGGCGTGGTACGCGGTGGCGCTGACTCCCAACCACAGGCGAACACACGACAGTCACGCGAAACGAACGAAATATCAAACGACGCGACTTTCGCCGCTCGCGGTTCGCCCTCGAGATTTCGATTATTTTTATTACGAAACGCCGCTATACGGATCAATCGTTCCGTTTTAACGCCAATTTTATCGTACGTTTCGCGGGTCGCCGTGCACGGGGGGGGAGACACGCCAGCAGAATTCGCCGCTCGCCATTACGTGCTCGCAAGCCGCGAGTGCTCGAAAAAGAACGTTGTTTACAAAAAAAAGATCCGAGATATTTTATATATGCCAGCGTTACCGAAAAGATAAAAAAAAAATCCCCGCTTTAAAACGGCCGGATAACAAACGCCACTGAACGCGCTGTAGCTCATCTACCGCAACTACCGGCCGTATAAATAGCTGGATCATGTACGAGTGATACGGAAGAAAATAAAAGGTTGTAAACCGAATAATTTATCGGAAGAAAATGTACGTCGAGTGAGAATAAAATATAAATCGAGCCCCCGGTTTTATAGTGAATATTTTATATTTCTTTTTCGAAACAGTACGTGGGTGTATGGTCGTGCGATATAGCGGAACGAGTAATAATTGTTATTTTTCGAAACGTCGTAAAAGAAAAACAATACCGATAGAGGGAAACTATAGGGAAAATGATAAAAACGTAACAATGACTAAAAGCTGAATTTGTCCTCGATAAAACTAAATCTACTACAACGACGCGGCCGGATTGCCGAACGGCGTACGCGTACAAATTATTTATGTACTCGACTTCTTTCTAAAATTATTTTCCTAACGCGACGTCGTTCGGAATTTCGAAACGTTCCGATGGCACGTTCGTCCGGTTACGGTTCGTACGAACGTGATGACCAGTTAAACTTCAGATATTTGACGAATCGTCGACGGTTCGAATAATTATAATCGTGAAATCATAGCTATCGAACCGAAATCAAAGTGTCAATTTCAGACGGTAATTAATTAGGTACGGCGATTTTACGAGACACGGTCGATATATTCTCGTCGTTGTTATTATTACCGTGAACGTTATTAATTAGAACGTGGCAAACTATCGTGTCGTTCGGGGTTGTAAAATATTCACCCCACTCTTAACGACGACATTACGTACATTTCGCCGTATTCAAATTTGTTTCGCGATCGCGTCCTTTGACGAACCGCCCAACCAGTCGGAGACTGTCGCCGTACCGAATATACGCTATTTCGTGGGATAACACGTTTATCAACTATCGGACAAAGTACCGAACATGGATTGAAAGTTCTGATCTATTTTCGTGTGGAAGTAGAAACAAAAGAAAAGTTAACCAAAACACGAAATTTAAAAAGAAAAACTATAAACTACGACAAAAAAAAAACAACGCTCGTCTTTCGTCTTCGTGTGATTGAGTCGAAAATTAACGTAGCGACCTCAAACACGATACTTGTTTAAACGGCAATACCTAATTAAATACATTTTATACGCGCAGTGGTCGTAAACCTATTGATAATAACGCGTAAAAAAAATTATTAAAATACGTTCGCTAGAATACACCACTGAGGAAACAAAACGTAAACGATTGATTATACAAAGTACGTGTCTACCGGGCGTATATAAAGCGATTTTTTTTTATAACGCAACCAACTCTGGAGAAATATAAATAATCGCGAATAAAAATTTTCGAAAAAGTCGCGTTCTATATTTTGTCATAAATGACGATTATAACTATAAATATTTACAGAATAAACCGGAAAATACGAGTATTTACGTGTATCGATTTTTAAAATCCGAAGAACAATTCCCGAGTAAAAAGTTTTTAAGTTAATGGTACGGTAGAGGAACTGTAAAACGAATATATCCGCTAGTCGTCAACCGTCTTGGCGACACTTTGTGAAAAATGATTCGGTTCGCTAGTTAAATGTCCCTTCTGCAAATGACGGCTACAACCGTTACATAAAATCTATCGAATCCGAATGTTAACGTCGTAATAAAGATACGGCCGGTTTCGCCGAAGTGTGGGAAGAATCTAGGGCCCAACGTTCGAGCGATAAGTACAATTATTCAAAAAACGGGTCGACGAAACGAAAAACCGTTTTCGTTTTATTTCAGGAGGTGGAAAATACGTGGGTTTTTACCCGTTCGTTTAGTGCGTAACATAGAGTTAGGATATTGAAAATCGTCTACGAATAATCCTTAAACGACGTAACGACTAACGAAAAGGACCAAAATGAAATTCATTAAAAATTTCGAGGGACAATGGCCGGCTCGTGATAAAATTAAAAATCGTACGTGCGTACGTATAAAACGTCCACGGTAACATAATAGTTTCATTTACTGGCCGATGTAATATAGACGATAAGGGTTTCCGAATGAAAAGCCGTCGAGAAGGTCAACGGGCGAATACGAGGAATATATATATATATATATATATTTGTACGAGGGTCGAAAGCAAAAAATTATACAGGTCGGGGTTTTCATTCGAATTTAGAGACCGATGAAATTATCCACGGTCAGAATGGTTTTACATTACGAGGGGGAAAAATCGAATAAATTACGCGTACGGTTTTCGTCGGGTCGACCGCCGAGGAGAGAATGCCATTTATTTTCTGAAAACACCGAAAGCGCATAGCGGCACCTGTTCGTCGTCTCCATCTCATGGGTTTTCCTATGTACCGTGATGTTATGTTTTAATACGTCCATTTGTGACACGCACGAGGGTCCAGGGTGGGGCAGAGCTTGACGTTTACGTCCCCGAACGGAGCGCTCGAATTTCCGTACGGTTTTACGATTTTTCGCGGCCCGAAAAACCCAAAACGAACATACACTCGCGCCGGGCACGGTTCGCGCGCGTTTTCAAGTGTCTGCGGTGTTTTACGGACGACGTGAACAAGGCGAGAGAACTATTTAAAAACGTTGAACATATTGGCGCCGGCGTACGGGCCATAGAAACATACTCTTACCGCGTGACGTTTTCAAACACGGCTTAAACACGTTTACCACGTATACTCCGTCCCGATAATTAGATAAATTATTATACGGTCATCACGATTACCGTCGGGGAGTTATTATAAAAATTGTTAAATGGTCTTTGAAAAAATTACGTCACGATCCGTTTCCCCAGCTACGTACGTTGGAAAAAAGGTCGGCGGAGAGCGTTTCTCGGGACGAGAGGAACTCTTCGCCGGTCGATTCCGACGTTTCCGCATAATAAGACAGAAACGTCCCCTTAATCGCGACCATTTAGTTTCGTTAAAGGCGTTCTGCCACTTTTCGCCATTAGAAAACGTCAATAGAATACGCGAACATTTTCTCCGAACGCGGAATTTCGGTGATCGAAAACCGTTGGGAATCACGCGATTTGTTACGTAGTTTCGTTATTCGCCTACTTAACGGTTCGGTTTCGGAACGTGAATAATTAATAGCGTAATTCCGGGCGACTGGGAAAAACGGCTAAACGTCGGCGCTCGATTTTCCGGCGACCGAATACGTAAACGGTTTCGCCTAACCGAGCGAAATAAATGCCGGAACGATGAAGTTGTCCGACTGCGCCTTCTAACGCCGTCAGCGTGTAATCGATATTTACTCGGAACGCGATTCTTATTCGTCGAGCGCGCACTACGGGAAATGAATTCGAAACCGTTATCCGTCGGCGGATAATCGTCGTAATCGCTCGATACGCGTCGTATCACGGCTACCGTTTGGTTCGAAGTTCGGTCGTTGTAGTTTGTTTTCGTTAAGGAGCACGACGGTAAAACGAATTATACGAAACCCCTCTCTATTTCCGAACGCGTTTTCACGTTACACATTCTCGCGACATTTCGGTTCTAATCGCGTTTCAAACGCCGTTGGATCGACGACGATTTTGTTACGAAAACGGCGAGTGCGATCGTAAACGACGGTACATAACGTCGATTTTCGCATAAACGCCAGGTATGACTACCGAACGCGAATGGCGGCGGTACCGGAGCGCACGGTTGCCACTGAATTTACCTATCCGGAGCGCCGTGCGAACGCCAACGGCCGCTGAACCAATCGCACGCGGCACGCTGGTAGTAATATCGGTTTCTAAGTTAAAAAGAACAACCTGCGAAAACGTCGTTTTCGCGAAAAACGTGTGTGATTCGGACGTGGTTTATCCGATACCGACGCGCCTCAATCTGTCCGTGCGGGTATTGAAAGTTGTCAGGTTGAGCAACGTACCTCGTGGTACTACTATCGGGCAAAGTGCCGACAAGCACCGGTTGCTCAACGCAAACGTCCGTAGACTACGGATGCTCTCCCCTAGCCATATGCCACGCCAAGTGAACGTGGCATCGACCGTTCGAACGTGGGTCGACCGGTGCCTGGCCCGACTCGCAAGTCCTGCCGAGCACTATACCAGCGAACTTTTTCCATATGCCAGGACGCCGAATTATTCGCGGGATAACAATTTGCGCGTCGCGTATAACGGAGAACCGGCCTCTTGATGTTTCGGTTATCGTAACGACAATGTCCGGCTTAAAGTTCCCGCCGTACAGTTTATAGAGGTGTTTCGTTTCTATTTCGTATCCCTTGTCGCTAATGATACTAGCAAACCTTGACACGATGGTGTTGTGTCCGTCTCAACTTCCCTTCATGCGTCCGTGGGCAACTTTGGGAAATATGGGCAAGAATCCCCGACGGCACGCCACAAGCCCGATACGAGGTCGGACCCGCTTGCGACTCAGAAGTGCGTTAATGCGAATCCAGGAAATCTTTCTGAAATCCGCGCCGGTTATACCGTGGGGATGTCTCATCCATTCCACCGATGACGAGTGTTCCGAACATCTCTTCAGTTCGAAATCATCAATGGAAGCATGAAAGCTTTGAGTACGGGTCGCTTTCAGTCGGTCCTTTTCGACCATACGCCGCGGGTTGCGAGATCGCAACCGTCCCTTGGAGCCGGAACCACGAGTACTGGCAAATTCTCAATGAATAATGCGCAAAACTTCGGTAAAAACGAAAATACGTAAATATAAGGTGGTGTAATATATTATAGACGAAACATCGCGTAGATTTGCGGATTTCTAGGGAACGGGTAAAGGACGGGAAATGACGTCGGTCTAAAAACCGGGGACGGAATAAAAAAATATTCGACCACCGATTGGTTGTATTCGTAACCGCGATTGCTGGACGTTTTTTGCCCGCGCCATATTTCAAACGAACATACGTACGCTGTATAAAATGTTCGAAAAGTATCGAAAAGTCCGATCTGCAGTGAAAAACCACCTCGGGGTAACGGACGACGTATATGCGTTTCGAAAAACCTCGATAAGCGCCTGTATCGTTCGTATAAAACGGCACGAGAGGAACAATTTCTTTGCGAATAGCGGCAGCGCCTTATTGGTCGGTTTCACATATCAAATCGCGAATTACGTCGATACGACGAACACGCGTGACGGATAAATCGAACGTAATGTACAAAACTCGGGCCATAAAAACGCGCGAACTAAAACGTTATATTCGGCATACGTTCGACGTTCAATTTTTTTATTTTTTTAAACGACGAGTTTACTAAACTATTCGCCATCCCAACGCGTTCACCGAGTCATACTGTAGTAGAAAAGTCGGAACGGCGCTATTCGGTAAAAGAAATTCGGCTCGTTTCGAGTTCTAAACGTTCGAAAACGAAAACGCCAGTATTGTAAGTCGTCGTCGTCGAAAACCCTTAACGAACCCCTTATCCGACGCGAAATCGACTTCGTAATTCGAACGGTCGTTTTTCGTTATCGGGAGAAGGTTAAAAAGAATATTCTCCAAATAAATTATTACGGGACCGCGCGGACAGACGACTGAAACGTTTTGGAATCCAAGTAACGGATTTAACCACTACATGCCGAGGGTGAGGTATACAAAGACAGCGTGGGCGTACACTCCTATCTACCCAATACCTAAGCCCGTATCAGCGAAATAATGGACGTGATTTTTCAGTCGTAATACCCGGCCGCGTATAGATCGTTACTCACGCGGTAAGCCCGTTAACGGATTATTACGTTCCCTTTCTCGAGATGACACGCGACGGCGTACCGCCGTACCTGTTCTATTTTACGCGCGCTACTCGTACAACTTCTCGATTTAAAAATCCGGAAATGCCTGGGCATTTTGGGCGCCGAAGAATATTTACGAAACTGTACGCGGGCCGTATATAATATACACATTACGATGGTCGCGACGAATAATATATATATATATATTACGACGCTATCGATTATCGTTTATCGAATACTCACGTGCGCGTTTTTCCCCCGTCCCGTAAAACAGCGCTTATCTGCCTAGCCATCGACAATCGTTACGTATCGTTTACATACACACACACACACACACACACACAACGCGCGTCGCGAACTTAAACTTTGTTCTCCGGGCCGAAATCACAGTCGAACTACCGCCACGTAAAAGACGAGCCCCCACCACTAGCCCAAACAGAGAGTGACGCTCGATTTGTCATTGCACCGATAGGTGGGAAATTGTCGCGTCTTCGCCACAGGGACGCGCGAAGATTCATACACCCGAACGCGATACTTCGGTCGGTGAGAGGAGAGGAAGACGACGCTCGTTGCCGGCCACCGACGAATACACGCGAAACTACCGACACGTTTCTAAAAGTGGCGTTACGGAAAGCTCCGACTCGGCCGGCACATTATTATAACGTTTCGATCGTACGCGCGAAAAATCACCCGGCGCCAACTCCGCAAAGAAACGAAACGAACGCCCGGCACGTTTGCGCGTTAAAATCGCCATAACGCCATAACGCCAATTCGCCATTTCCCGAGTAACCGAAAACCACTGGCCGACGAACTTTCAAGCGAACGCGTCGCAGAAACAAGATAGTTTACTATTGATCCCCGGCACCCGGAATTGTGTCCGGCTTACGTGTAAACTTTAGCGCTAATGAACGGGCGACCTCGCGTCCGATCTCGTTCAATAGTATACGGAAATGTATCGGCGTTATTGTAACGATATTTCGACGAGAAATCACCACGAGCGGTGCACGACGAAACGAAATTTATACGCGCACGAACGTTCCGGCACAGTTTACGATAATGAACGTTTTTATTATCCCGAAACGGTACGGACAACGGAACTTACGTTAAATTCGTCTCTAGAGCGTAGAGAGAGAAGTCGGGCTAAATTCCTCCAAATAATACGTATTTTCTCGTCCGTTTCCCCGTGAGACGAGGAGAAGACCGAGCTAAAATACTTTTCGTCCGAAGTCTCCCGCCATCCCTCCGAAATACGTATTCGTCGTCGAAATCGACCGGAGCCAATAACGCGAACGTTTTCGTACTGCAAACGCGCAGGAGCCTATTGTCTTTGATCGGAAAGGGATGAGCGAAACAACGTTATGTTTGTCGGGAAAAAAAACGTCTACTATATGATACGCGTGTACATATATATATATATACACATTTATTTATACGAATGTAATACCGATTATCCCGACGGAACGACAAAGCCATTATTCACTGGCGACAGTTTTTAATCAATTTCGGATAGGTTGACGGGCAGAAGAAAACGATATTATTACGTCGGGGCGCTACTGCCGCCGCGTCAATAATTTACGAAAATTATTACGCCATACAAAATATCCGCGGCGTCTCCGCCATGCGTACTGCGCACGTGATCGTCCGAATCGTTTCGTTTTCTCATTCACGGACGGAACGCGGTACAATTTACACGGAAATTATTCCTATTACGCGCGTACCTCGTACGTTTCGCGAACATTTCTTCAATTTTCGAAATGTTCCAATAATTGTACACTGGTCGAAGTCCGTAGGTTAAAGAAAGTTAATAAACACGCCTATACATATGCACACGCCATATATACGCGACAACATCAATTGCGATTCGAATATTCGTACTTTCTAGCGGCATAATAGAACGGGTCGGGCGCGTTATTTCGCGGAATGGAAATTAATATCGCATTCACGTACGCGCGTATACGTAAGACGTTTACGCGCCTTTCAATTTCGCTCCGCCGTAATTCCGTTTAATAAATGTGCGCGGTCGTTTACAAATCGTGAACGTGCACATTCAAATCTTAGCGCGCGAGAATCCAACTAGCGAACGGAAAATAGTGTCTATTTACCCCGTACACGCCGCGCGGAATACGGCGCGGCCATCGTAATGTCTACGCCGTCGGGCAGTCGGCAGCGTATATATGATGTCGACGTCGCCGCCGCCAATTAGTCGTCGGGCGGGTTACGTGCCCGTTGTAGTGTTACCGGCCAGAATAACTGGCCGTTGATTGCGCGTCCCCGAGTTTGCGTCGAATTGTTCGCGGTACGCGTAGTTCAAAGCGAAATGTTTTCGGACCGTGAACGCACGCGCCGGAACACGGCGACGCGGACGTGATACGAAAAAGGAAACGACGCCGCGGCCACCGATCGATCGATCGATTTTTATTCGAATTTCATCGCACCCCGCATTTCCTCGTATCGTACTGCGGTCGCCACAAACATTTGACGGCCTAACTGGCCACCTTTGTACAAACACGCCCCGCCGCTCTTCGGGTATCGAATAGTAAAATTGCCGGTTCACTTTTAAACCGTATTACTATAGTGCGGTATCGTGGTACCGCACTACGCGCTCAAAAACCTACAAAGTCAAAGGACGGTTATATTATATATATATATATATATACATAATTTTGGTAAAAAAAAAAAAAACGCAGGAGCGTAAATATTGGCGTACGGTTTGACCGCAATTACCGATCGGGTGAACCGACCGTTATTAGGCAGTGGCGAAAAAAATTCGCGTTAATAACGCACGGCGACGTCGATCGTTTCATTCGGTGCGCCGGAAGAAAAATCGCCGAGCCAATTTTGAACGGTGCTATAAAACGATCCGACCCCGCGCGGAATGTCCACAACGATTACGTGTAAAACGGAAATCGATTCGTCGTTTATACGTAATTTACGCGCTCAAACCCCCACCCCACCCCATCACACGACGACGCGGCGGCCAGGAGACGCGACGTTTTGAAAAATAACCGAAACCGGCGAATTCGCGACCACGAAAATACGTCGACGGCGGCGGCGGCGTACGTCGTTACATAATAATTTATTGATCGGAGTGCCTTTGGCGCGCGTATTATTACGATGATTGAACGTCGTATTTGTTTTCGCGGAACAAAATACGATAAACAAATACGTCAACGGCACTCGAAGAAAAAAGAATATATACGACGCGTAACGCGCGAATTTACGGTCCAATATGTAAACGACGCGTTCACAGACGCGATTGAACGAAACCGATTGGCGAAAATACGCTCGTTTCGCGGGCACGGGCGGCTCAAAATCGCACGCCGTACGTTAAAAAAACCGACGATTTCCGTTATCGTAATTCGTTTTCGACGCTCGCTACCGATCGACGTTAACCGTACTTACATTTATTCGTAAGCTTCGGAAACGACACGAGTTATAAAATACGTTTCGTCGATCAGGTTCGGGCCGCTATTTATTAGGGTAGCCGGGTTTCTGTTACGCCCTTGCGCGCGCGTCATTAATGGTCGGGATTTCGTACTCGTCTCGGTTCCGTTCGTGTAACAACGCGCGCGCTCGGATCGCTCGGCGCGAAAGCCGCCGTTTTTCGGCATTCCGTCGGTCGCGCACGTCGTACACGCGATAAGATTTTTATCGACGATTTTACGACGTGTCGAACGTAAACAGGATATGTACATTATTTATACCCACACGCGAAGTTCCTAGGCGTTCTCGGCCCGCTTTTGGCGGTTTTTTTTTATTATTTCTCACGGACCGAACGCCTTTTAGCGCCTGCCATTCTGCTGTACACGCATATATACGCGGGTCATTCCTCGTTGCCCCGGGCACACGTGAACTCTATCCGTCCATATCGTCAACGATTCGCGTAGCCCGTCGTCACTTTCTGGTCAGCTCAGTTCCGAGGTCAACCCCGTCAAAAAAAAATCTGAACGGAGATCGCTTTCTAACTTCGTAACTACGTCGAACTCGAGTTAAACGTCACCACTAATTGGTGCTGGGCCCGGTCGCCGGGTTTTCATTTATTCCCGTGCACGTACACTTGCCGGGCTGGTTTCGCGCGGATTGCGTGTTTTTCTCGTCGCCGATAGCGCGCGAACTTTTGCGATATTTGCGCGTCGAAAACGTACGTTCGCCAAATACGAAGGGAATCCGAAGAAAACGATCGTTTTACCGACTGTGATTGAGTCGTCCATACATTTCTTTACAAAAACTCCGGTTACCTTCGTAACGTTTAATAATATCAGCGAACGCCCGTTAAATTATTAACGAACAACGTTTATACGTTCGGATACGCACGTTTTTAGGGGCGTAAAACAATAACGATCCGGTACGTAAATCCTACGCGAACAGCGTATATTATTAGATACGGTATTACGGATAGGAAAACTATTTGCACAATACACCCCGCGACAGTTTCGAGTACTAAAAATTGGCCCTCTTAGTAACTTCGAGTTAATGCTGACTAATAACAATAATCGCGGCGGACACGATCGAATCTATACGATCGTAACATAGCAATGTCCTACGACCATCGCTGGTTGTGGAATCGATTAATGGCGAAAAATACGCGCGCGTACGTTCGAAATAATTCGTTCGTAACGCGTCGTTCGACGTTTATTCCGCCATTTTAAACGCGTCTGTGCAGCGTAATTATAACCGCGCGCCAAACACGGCCGAAACGCCGGGGTCCGCGGACTATTCGACGATAATAAAACTCATAATAACGATAATAACGGGAAAAAAATAGGTGTTTTCGAAACGCGACCGTACACCGAATAAAGTTTATAGATAAACGAACGTGTTACGCACTTAAGCCTAAACTCGTGGTCGTTTATACGAGAAACCCGTAATTTGGAAACCGAAATAATAGGGCGAATTTCGGGTGCGCGTACGTGGAGATAAAACGGAAAACGGTAAACCCCGTTAGTTCGTAAATTATTGTATTCGTCATAATACGTATACAACGAAGGTAGAGAAAAACAGTCGAAAAACTCGACGAACGAAGAAATGCCGCTAGTTATTGTAATCTTCGCGTAGCAAACACGCCGATTTCTTCAAAACATATAGCTGTAAGAAGAAACACGAACTCGCGTAATGACGATCACTAATGTAGATAATTTGAAACGTCGGAAAATAAACGAAAGGCTCTAAATTTTCGACATTTTTTCTATGTTCGTAGAACTATACGTATATGAAGTTTTTGGCGGGCGAAAAAACGTGTCGTAGAAAACGCAATTTTCAGCGATTTTCTCGGGAACGTGGGAATATTATCTCGGTCGAGTATTGTCGTTCAAAGATGATTGGTTCGCGTACCTTCTCCAATGCCAAAATAATCGCGTTATACGTTAAATTTGCGCCGAATCGTTTGGAAATAATTTCAAAACGTAGTGTACGGGGAGGGGGAGGCGGACATTACGAAAATATCGGAATTCGAACGTAAAATAATGACGTTTATAACGTTTAAACATTCGGCGTTATTATCGAAATTGGTGAACATTTATATTCGCGATAAACCTAAAAAATTTCGGTAAACGTTAATTTTTAAACCCAATTTGAAATACGATATAAATATATTCGAAATAGAATCCTAATAATTAGATTAAAGAACAAAACAAAATGTACTGTTTAAACACGCGTTTCGGTTATATAAAAACACAAACCGGAAAACTAAATGGGTATGTCTTACGTAATTTATGTAGATTATACACGAATAAATAATACGCGTATATATATATATATACTTATTTATTTTACTTTAACGAGTTGAAAATGGGAAAATAAACGTAAGTACTACTTTTCAAATGTATTATATTAAATTGCGCGTATATAAACCTCAACGGCGTCTAAATAAATTGGTGTGTAGGGGTTGGCGAACCTCTTTTCGATTTTTTATTATAAGTCGTCGGCACACAACGCTTATTCAAACATCCCGTACGTACCATTTACAACGTTTAAATATAGTTACGATACTCTGTAGACGTAGAATATTTCAGCGAAAATATTCGCTAAATCGCGCGATAACGTTGGCAGATCCTTTAAGCGACCTAGGAATATTACGGCTATTATTTATTTCTAATTTGATTATTCTATTTTTAGCGTTATCTATATATACGTTCGGGGTGATTTTTTTTTTTAAAGGAGGAGGGATAGGGAAAATAGAAGAGCAGGTTGCTGATACGTTCACGTGTTTAACGCCCGGCTTAACTTTTTCGTCGTTTCGTGATGAAAATCCAAAATAGTCGGGTGAGTTCCCGTTCGAATGTCGTCGCACCCGAGACGGACGACACGAACGCCTGTAATTCCAAACAGGTATATGCGCTACGCGTGTAGTAACTACAGTGGATTCGTTGTAGGCTACATTGGATATATATATATATATATATATACAATGACGGGATTCATATACAACCTAACCCCTCACCAGTTTACGGACGTTCGGTTTCCCGTTTTCATCTTTAACGCGCGCCTTTACTAAACGAACAACCGAATTCGCCAACTCGTCGCGGACTAAAAATTATTACGTAATATGATGCATCACTTACTCTCTATGACGAGTTTCGCTCCTTGGCACGTGACCTTCACTTCTATTCGTCCTCGTCGTTCCGTGTGATCGCAACCGCATAAATTCGGCACGCTCTCTTGGCACCGCTTGTGTACATTCATGTCACACGCTAATTTTTTTTGTTTCGGTTTTTACGTACAACACAAAATGTCATCGATTAAAATCAAATTACAAATAAGCGACCGGCTTAATATTACGGTTTTACTATTCGAACAACAAATCGCGAAAAAATCGAAAATAATAATAATAATAATAAATACGGTGTAAGCTAAACCCAAAAGAAAAGTAAGTACATTAATATAATATGGAGAAATGGCGCATGCGAATATAAGTACAAGTATATATATATATACTATAATAATAAGAAAAATTAGGCATGCGAAGATATTCTACGTAGAAAAATAAAATTGGATAAGTAGGTTGTTAATGAAAAGTTAATATACGTAAACATGCGAAAAGTCTGTGTCGAAGTCAATCGACAGGACTGTATACGTGTTATTATTAATCAGCGAATTACAAATTACGTCTAAATTGGTCGGCTACGGAATAAATATGAACGAATAAAAACTGTTATTGCGATTTCGGAAACAACGTAAGTGATCATTTTCGAATAGTCGAATACACGAAAGTCAATCAAAATAGTTAATATTAGTTTCCATTCGTGTTAATGAACGCTAATTCGTTATGTACGTTAGGCGTTTCGCTCGGACGCTAAAATTAAGCAAAACAAAACAAAAACGTAAACTAAAATCGTAACTATACCTTTATACAAAAATTAAACTTATTAGATAAATTCAATTTTGTTTAAAATCGATCAAATAGCGTGTTTTATTATTATTATTATTTTTTTTTTCATTTTTATTGGCTTAGTTTTTCTAACCTGTACACTTGAGACCCTGATGGGTAATGCCGTGCAACATAGATCCACAATGGTCGCAAAAAGAAGGTGTGATATACGTATGAAGATCCCATTGATGTTTCGCCGTTTCGGCCTAGATATATCCGTCAATTAGGATAACAACATTGGAACGTTTATGGACGTGTTTAAGTCGGTTAATTTTTTTTCGTTTTTCTTTCTTTTTTTTTTGTTTCTTTCGTCGCGTTGAAATTATATTTATTTTGGAAATCGATCGTAAACCGAGAATGGTTCGGTCAAATAAAATAACGACAAACAGAATAACGTGCCATACGTCAGGATGACCACATACAAAAATTAATCAACAACAATAACGTAAAACGATAAAACGAACCAAAAACGGATGTAATTAAACGACGCGTACGCCGTTATTATTAATATTCCGCCGAAATTATTTATGTCTTGATTAAGAGGAAGCGTACTTGCGTTCACTTTACGTTCACGGGAGGAAGGGTGGTTGTTTAGGCGTCTTCGTCCCGTCCTAGAAAGTCGCGTTTGATTTATAATCAAAACTCCGCCAAAACACGTTCGCGTCTACGAAATTCGTTCAGACTCTGTCGTACAAAAGAAACGCGTACGAATAAACGAACGAACGAACGAACGTATTCACGCGGTGGAACAAAAGGGATCCGAAAACAATATATGAAGAAAAACGGTAATAGGAAATTGGTTGTAGTGAATGTACCCAGTCCCTGTGTATTGCCGAAAATTCCGCGAATTTTTATTGTATCCGTGTACTTTGACGGAAACTTTAGTTGCCAGAATTTTACTATCCGATTTCAAACAAAAGCAAATTATTTCCACGCTCGTACCCGAACGTGTTTCGTAACTTATCCAATTTACGTGTTTAAATTAACGAACATGTATATATATATATATATATACGCGTTATAATTGTTTAGTTTCGTGTACGTAACCGAAAATCGAGAGAATATTCAAACAACGAGTCTACGTAAATAAAGTTTTGAGCGAAATAAAAATAACTTCGTATAAAATTCGTTTTACCCGATTTATTTCACAAATGAAATAAGTTCCTCCGAATGATCGAATATACATACATATATGTGTGTGTGTGTGTGTGTAATTAGGGTACACGGATGTCTCGGGGAGTACCCATTAACTTTCTTTACGAAGCGAGAAATATATATGGAAATGTCGTTGCCAGGGACTAACGATAAAAGCGAAAATTCTCGTATATCCCGTTAAAGCGGTTAAATTTTACGGTGAAATTCGATTCAACGTACAACGCGCGGTAACGTTTGGATGCAGCCCTATACGAACGTGTTAACGCGCGTTTAGTATACGAAAAGAAATAGCCGTCTTGAAAAAAAGAAACGAGACGTATTTCGTATAAAACCTATGAGGGGCGCCCTAACGACGACGAACAACGCGAAGTCATTTACGGTGTAAACAAACTAATTTGTGGACTTACGAAGTATTTGTTAACAATTACGCGAACCAAAAATATTGTTACACCGTTGCTCGCGTTAAATGTGTGTACCTACACCACCGCTTCATCTCGTCACGGACCTACGTTTTAAGTTGTGTAACGTAAAAATTACGCGTTTTTATCGAGTCAATATTTAACCCGAAAGTGTTCCCTACAGATTAACAAGTACTCTTCCTCTAATTCAAAAAAAAAACACAACCGTAAAATAAAATATATCGAAACGGAACCCCTCCCCCCCATTTAAATGAGATCGTAGACCTATAATAATCGTATATGTTACGTTGTACATTTTATCGATGTTTATATTTTCCAAACACCGCGATGGTATGCATTTGTCGTCGTGTACCGAGCGTGGGAGCCGAGTAAATCCCACGCGTGACGCGACGTTGTACCGACCGATCGGCTTTTTTTCTTTCGAAAATCGACGACCTCGATCGCGTATTCACGCGGAAATACTATCGACGATTCCGGCACGCGAACGTAGCGGAAATTGCGGTTTAATAGACAATGTCCGACCGTAAATTCAATTCGACGCGAAAATACGGCCGATCCGTTCCCCGGGTACGGACTGTTTCTAAACGGTTAATTTACGCGAACGAACACAAAATTAGGGCGCACAGAAAACGGGGAATTTCGCACGTTCAAAATCCGACTCGAAACGAATCGGACGACGTAAAGTTCGCGATTACTCGCCTCACAGCGGCCCCTCACCGATGGTACCGGCAGATCGGCACGACAACAATAATGTCTCGCTACCATACTGCGTCGTGGTGGGTGTATATGTGGAAATATCCGGTCGAAAAACGTTCGTACGCGGCGAGCCGAGGCGCAATAATAATACACGGGACGTCGTTAAATAATCGGCGTTCGAATTTCGTATTACCAAGAGTTCTGAGAAGGAAAGAAAAAACGAGAAACAGGCGACGCGTAAAGCGTTTGTTTTTTTTGTTTTAAACGACGGCGCGATACGGCGGAAAAGTTTCCATCACAACGCGCGTCGTGCGACGTTCGGCACCGGTAGACCGGCTATGGCAGAAGACTTTGGGGGAGGAGAGTTTGGAGTGTTTGACGGACGAAACGAACGAAAGTTCGAAAAATCGCGTAGAGATCGCGTAGGCGCGCGAATACGTCGCGATAAAAACAAAAACACACGGGAAGCCGATCGGCGGCGACTCGCCCCCATCGTCCGCCGGCGTTTCGCCGTTACATTTTTACCGCGCGTCGTCGGGGACGACGTTGCCGCGCGACGCGGTTCCGGATTTTACCGAACGGGAGAACGCGATGATCGATCACGGATTTCACCGCGCGGTTCTTTCCGTTTTCGCTATTATTCGCCGGGGGTAATTTCACGGTAAATAGTGATATCCCGCGCCGCCCTAAGTCGTTATTATTTTATACGTCGCTAGTATAAACTCGAATCCCCGCGGCAAACCACCGCCACGGCAACGTTACCCTCCTCAAAGACGATTCCAAAACACAGCGGCGGTGAAGTGAACGTCCCTCTTGCCCGCCCGTTCCCGAAGAAACTCCATTACATTACACGGACCCGTACATATCTATCTATATATAACTGAAACGTATAACGCGTATACAAAATGTATCAGTAGTTAGTTAATTAGGAGGGCTGTTGCTGTTGGTTGTTGCGCGGAAATGGCGGTCTCGTAATATCGTCTACACACACACACATATATACGTATTATGCGCGCAGCTCACCGTCGTTATTGTTAATGCGTCGCGATTATTATTATGATATTGTATTATTTTGGCAAACTCTCGTGCAAGCTTTAGGAACAGTATGTACGTACGTATTAGAATTAATACTAATCGTAACACGGTTATTGCGATTATTATGTAAGTATTATAGTTTTACATGGCGATTCGTATGCTTAAACACGCTCGTCGTGTAATACGGTTAAAAAAATATAATTAAAAATAAACGTTATGAAAAAAGTAATAATACACATATCGTATATAAATAGAGAACACAGGCAGGCATTCAGGTAGAATTCAGATCAAACCAAATAATAAGAAAAAACAAACACGTGAACAATTTTTTCAAAAAAAAAAAAAAAAAAAAAAAAAAAAAAAAAACCAAAATAAATAGGGGGGCAGGAAAAACGAAGATATTAAACATAACACGTAAATGTTGTACGTATGTATATGGATATGTATATGTATTTATGTATTAATAAAGTACGATAAAAACGAATTTATCTATCGGATTTGCTGACCTTCGCATTTCATTCCCTGATGTATGACACCGTACAATAATGAGCCACAATGGTCGCAAAATGCCGGGCTAGCGTAGGAATGAACTTTGAACCTGTGCTTGGTCCTGGAAGACTAGCCAGAGAAAATATCGTGTTATACAAATAAAAAGTAGCGGACAAAATTTTGTAGAAGAATACAAAATGTACACGGCGGAACACGGCTGGACCTTTGTCCACTCTGGCTGCGGCGTGCGCCTAGTCGCGTTCACTAAAGCCGAAATAACGCGGGAGTGGTTTTTATGCCGAATCGCCCGGGCGAACGTCGATCACGTTCCATAAGCGTATCGGTTTATTTCTCGGCGAAAACGAATTGGGCCGACGCCCTAAAAACTACGCGAGTTAACGATAAAAAATTATGGCTATTTATCGGAACGTTTAACTACTACTGCGCGGAATCGAAATATTTGAATAAAGCGCGCGAGTATCGAGAAAAATTCGTCGACGAACGGGAATTTTTTTTTTAATCGAAAAATATTTAACGGCAAAACTAATCTAAAAAAAAACCGTTTATTAAAATCGTCGAAAATGATAAACCCGAATATAATTAATTGGTTTATAACGCCGGCATAAATATTAAATAAGCGCCAATCAACATACTCCGAACGCCGACCGAGAATATAATGGCCGTTCGAAAAATATTACGCGTTCGAAACCAATTCTTCGTCACGATAATTATTTAGACGCCCGTATATCGATTATATATATATATACCGTAATACGTTCATCAGTTAGGTGATCGTTGAATACAAAAAACTACGGCGATATGGTGATATCGAAACGTAAAGGCACCGTACGTTGTACGTACGTGCGCTCGTACGAAACAAAAAAATTGTCTAAAAAAAACTCGACGCTACCCGCGGTCTCGAACGTCGTTACAATTATTATTTCTTTAGTCCCCGACGTGTGTGAGCCGTACACAAATCGATACTACACCCACGCGTAAAAAAAAAACGTTAAAACCCTAGAATTCGTAACAACATAAACGATCTAAATACGAATAGATTAAGTCTGTGCTCCCGTTTAAATATAAAATATAAAGAACTACGTAGCTTTTCGGACGTTCGCCTACGAGACGGCTCGATAATTTTCCAACAAAACGTATTTTCATTCGTGCGTGTCCGTGCGCATATCGTTACGTGAACGGCCGTACCTGTAAATTTGAACGCGACTCGAAAATCGGTTCTCGGTATTTCGTTAAAAGCGTCCCCTGCTCGTACGCGCCGAAAACACAACGGGAAACCTGTAACCGCCGGCGCCACAAAGAGTATTGGCCGATTCGCGCGTTCCCTCCTATGCATAACACGCCCGACGAATTCGGAAGTCGCGTCGTAATTACGTCCGTCGAGCGCCCGGCTTAATATAATCGTCACGACGTCGTTCCATATTGTGTTGATATCGCACGTAATACGAAACCAGGACGCGCGCGATACCGGCGAAAATAGGCGTTACATTATTGTCGAACCGATACGACGTTATACGTGAGAAAACGGAAAAGAAAGCCGACCGAATATACGGTTTCGAAAAAATCGAACGTTATCGAAAATTGTCAATGAAAACGGTCCGAACGAAATTGACGATCGACCGTGCGTGTGCCACTGGGCATGTGGTGCGCGAAGGTAAAACGAATTATTCGATCATTTTCGTTCGTCGTTCGAACGTCGCGAAAGAAAATCAATAACCGGCGCTCCTAGACGGGACCGTCGCGGTATACGATTATAAATATATAGGCGAGGTTATTATTCGAGCATTTTATCTCGGCCAGATGATAGGAATACGCGACGTCCGAAAAAGTTTCCGAACGCTTTAAATTTTTTTTTTTTAAAAAAAAAAACGTTCGCGTTCGTGTTTTTCTTTTTTTTTATTTCTTTCTTTCCGGTTTTTTTTCTCCGCGAATAACGATTTAAAGTCATTACGATTGCGCGGCTATAGTGTAGGAGCCGTAAAAATAAAAACGCCGCTACCCGATTATAAAATAAAATAATGTTTCCGCGGAACTCGGTTATTTCGTTTGAGACGCCATACGGCGTTCGCGGTAGTTACGAAAAAATGAACGAGCGGGAACCGAAATATCGCGTAGAAGTCGGCGAAACGACGTTTATTATTGATATAATCAAAACTCGTACGTAATTCACCGACAATGTCGGACCATAAACAACAACCTACGAAAAGCGAACGAACAACAGTGTCTTACGGTCTTACGTTTTTTTTTCGTTTTTTCATATTTTTCGGTAATGAAAAACGCCTAAGTGTACACGTTCGAAGGACGAAAGATTGTTAATAAATAATCGTCGAACGTACGCCTATAAACAAACGCCCGGCGGGCACGTATACACGCGGCGAATATTATTCGAACGAAAAAACGTATTATAGGGGAAACACGGATTTAATCCAAAAAAAAAAAAAATAAAAACGACGAATTATTTATTAAGAGCGAAAAAGTAACGGACGTTCGCGAAACGAATACATCGGGCGATAAGAAACGTTTATTTCAATATTCGCGTCGATATCACCTACGAACGCGTGTAATTATATACGATTGGCGTTTATTGAAAACGTCCGTTTTGTTTTTTATCGACCCACACTACCCGAGAACAAAAAATAGAATAAATACTTTTCCCCTTCCGTCGAAACGATAAATAAAACGAACGATATAACCGTACCCCTCCCCGCGAATATATACATATACGTCTACGGTACGTACGAACGTCGTGAAGAAAATCGAGTTCCCGATTCGTACACGGAAGGCGAAACTTTATACGCGTTTTTCGAACCGGACGTCCGAAAGTTAAACGGTTCACACCATTCGTGCGTGTAACGCTCGTAAAACGTATTTCTAGAGAAGCGTAAAAAATATAACGAAAAAAAGTTTCTACCGCGCGTCGCGGAAATTATTCGAAATAGTAACGGCGGCGCGTAAATATTCGTTTACATGTCTTCATCGCGAAACGAAACGGTCGACGCGGAACCGGCGACAAAGCGAACGTTTGTTATTTGCCGGAATATCGAAACACGAAAACGGACGTAAATAATTCGTTTCGTTGGCAAAGTTCACGGATTTCGAAATTAATTGAATAAGATTAAATACGAGATACCCGAAATACGGTCGCTTTACTACGGAACGACGCTCGAATAGGCACGGTAATTGAACGATTAAAAAACAAACCTACCCGGATCCGGTGCGTAAATCGTAAACGATCGATATATACGTATATAATAATACGTCGTACGTTCGATTTGAAACGGTTAAGTATCGCCAAAACTTTGTCCGGACCATATCTCTCGGAACCAAATTTAACGCGCGCCAATTACGAGAAACGAGCTACGCTTAAACTGTAACAACGGTAATACGCATAATGATTTATCCACCGATTCGTGTCCGGGGGAGGGTGGAGGATTCGTGAAATTCCCTATCTCACAATTTGAGAAAATCGACGCCGGTCCCGCGAGCGTGTTCCGCGGAAAAACGACGAATAAAAAAAAAAACGATATACGCGAACGTTTTTAATTTACCGCTACCTTTTTCCGAAATTTGGACACGTTCGAATTACTGGAGAAAAGAGAGACGGGAGGAAAGGAGAGATAATAAATCGTACACCGACGAGCGTATTGTATACGCTTATGGGAAATCGCTAGCGTCCCGGCGTATACGTAATTAATCGAATAAACGACCGCCCCGCGAAATTTTCGTAATGAATTCATTCGGTACCGATACTAGGTTTGGTCGTGTTACGAGGAGAGAATATTCGGGAAGCAGTGTGAACGGTTACAGAAACGACCGTTGAAGGAGGAATACCGAAGAATAAGTGGTTGAACGTGAACGTGATATGAGGATAGGCTACTGATTTATGCGTGGATGATGTGGGAGACCGGGAGGTCCCAAGACGACAATTAGCCCACCGCCCGAATAGCTGGGACAGAAGAGGGAAAATTCACCGCGGTTACTACACCGCGGCAGCGTGTACTGTATTGTGACGTCGATAGGAAACTAACGGTAGCCGGAATCGCGTGGTGAATGTCGGCGGCGTTACGTGCGAGGTGATCGTTGCTACTATTAAAATTCGTCGGCGAACGTTCGTACCATTGCCGTATTGGTCGTAATCGTCACGTCGAATCCGCGGAAATAAAATTGCGGGCCCGGCGTACTTAATTCAAACGCCCGCGGCGTGAAACGTACGTCACGGATACAATAAAATGACCGAACGACGCGAATTTCTAAACACAAATCGCGCCGCTCTACGCGTTAAACATTCGGTCGCCGGTGTTTATTCTTTCGGCCGAATTTCATATTTATACCGACGGCGCGTACGCCTTCTCCTCGGGGAATGTTTTTTAATAAGTAATTAATTTTTATATCGTGCCCGTGCGCGGGCCGTACGACTTTCGCGAATAAATGTTAATCCATAATTAATACTAGTAAAACTTTACACTCCGCGTTATCATAAAAAAATAATGTACCGTATCGCGCACCTACGCTAAGTTCTATAAAATAAATTCGTTTAGTACGCGGCGAAGACGATGAAACAATTTTTATTAATTTAACGCGGCGCGGTTGAAATACGATACAGTTTTATGTGCGCAACCGACAAATAAAATCGGCCCAGCTTAAAACGTCGTAAAAAGTCGAGAAAAAACGAATTCAAAAACGTACAATTGTAAATATAACCGCGAACGAAATCGGACACCGAACTATTTAGAAATGGGTAAGACGACGGCGGAATTTTAGTTGAATTAAAACCGGTCGCGGTATTTCCGAACGTTAAAAAAATCGAACGGTTTTCAATCGGGACGTACTTCACGGGTGGCGCAGAAAAACAGGGATCGGAAATCGACGCGGTATAAATTTACCGAGAGCGAAAACTACCAATTATTTACGGTCCTGTAAGACGCCCGTGGCGACGTTTTAGACGCGATAAAAATTATTGGCTGGAAAAACGAATAAATCATAATATAACTGCAAAACGCCCGAACACATAACGAGTAGGAAATTCTACGCGATTAGTAATAAAAATAAAACGCGTAATTTAAAATGTAATTTCCAATCGGATTAATTTGTTCGACGCGACGAAAGTCATTCTCGTAATCGTCGCGTACGGGCACCAAATATCGAGCAGAGGGACTATACGACGAGCGCTAAGGTTCTACTTATTTCGAACGTCCGTGTCGGCGTTACAACGGTGAAACATTGTACGCGTCGGCGGTGACGATCACAATTGAGCGTTGTTGGCGCGCGTAGTAAATTACTACGGAAGGAAAACGGCCGAACGTTAAAAGTATTACGACGTATACGGACGAAGGAATTCGTTGGGGGTACGGTAACAACGAACGAAATACGATCCGTTCGTTTCGCGCAGGGTATCTTGATTGTGCGAATACGGAGGGAAATGAGCGAGACGGGTAGCGAAAATCGTCCGCGAAATCGGAAATAACGTTCGGGAGCGTTATCGCGGTCCTGTGATACGTAACGACGGCGACGATCTATACCGGATCAGCATCCGGCAAAACGAAACCCGACGCGAAGAATGACACGAATAATTCGAGTTGTTCCGTATTATGCGAGCGCGCGCGCCGACGGATCACGAAACTATCGCGCCGTAGTGTCGGGTACGCACGCGGCGGTACGGCGGCACGCGTATCGCTGCCATCTGTTGAGCTCGGTGTCATCGATCGCGCCGTTTTACGACCGTGTGCGGTCACCGGCCAGCGTACTACTACTACTACTACCACTTCGCGCCTTGCTTCCGCCGCCAAACACACGACCCAATTCCGACGCGCGTAGAGACGACGATCTCGAAACGCCACCGCGGTCCACGAGGCGTCGTAATCCAAAATTCCGTCGCGGACGACCGAACACCGGAAACGACGACCCGTGACGAAATTATTAAGGCGCGACGCGAGCAACGAACGCAGTTCTTCGTGACGTTCGCCGTCCGCACGCAATTAGAGTCGTTTCTTCGATCGACATGTTTCGTTGTTGGCCCGAAGCTCGGACATTTCCGACGGTTCGACGATTATCGTGAAGTGTCCGCGGCCTTTTTACGATTCTATCGCGTCGAAACTTCGAACACCGACCACGGTCGTCGTCCTACACGGTTTCCGTCGAAAACCCGGTTCCTCGGTCGTTTAGTGCCGAATACACCCAACGCCCTATTCTCCTGTTCGGTCGTTTCCCCGTCAACGTTATCGTATTGTTAAACCGGTCCGTCTCGAGTGCTACCACTGGTCTACCCAAATTCGACAATATTACGGGCGGCAATACCTGTCCGGCGCGTCTATTATATAATTTATCCGTTAAGAACAAAAAAGTACTTTTACTGATAATCGTTTAGGCTCGTGCGAAAACTGCGCCCTTACTCGCGACGAATATTCTACGAAACCGATCGAGTCGGACCGCCGGGGCGCCGAGTCGGATTCGGATAGATTATTCGAACGGGCGTTTTATAGAGTTGAAAGAATTTCGCGAACGGATATATATATATGCACGTTACGACGTTTTTTAGTCCGTTCGTTTCGATCGTTTTCGGTTTTTTCTGTTTTCGTTCCCTAACGCCTAACGATCGATAACGTTAGCCCGACACGGCAATTAAACATATTATTGCGCGATCCGAGCCGCGCGGTTCAAATTGAACACACTTCCTTCGTCGCACGAATGATATACGCTTTGTTGGACCACGGTAACGGCCGCGTACCGATATTGCCTACACTAGGCGCCGTGCTACGTACAATTACAATACCGTCGTAACGCTCGTATTTCGCGTACGGCGAAAATACCGAACGAATTCGCTGGGTCGTATACAACGCGCCGCGACCGCGCGCGTCGTTAAGGCCGTCGTGACTTCGTGCGTCTTTACTAACCGAACACAATTTATCGGCTACGTTACGGGCCTAGAAAACGAATCTGATCCAAACGTATGGTGGTCGTCCTGCACATTATTTTGTAAAGAAATCGTCATTACGCGGTGAGAAAAAAAAACAACAATAATAACGGTTACGACGTTTTGATAAGGTTCGTAAAGACGGTGTCGCACAACTTACGTCGGAATCCGGTCCCTTGTCGGCTCCCGGGCATGTGAACGAAACAAACTCGTGACATCGTTTGTGCACCACGAAACTGCATACTGCGAACACAAAACGTCCAATTAGTATGTATCGTTAACGTCAACTCGTTTACGAATTCGTGCCCGTTACCGAAATCGCGTAAGCGGCGAGCCCGAGACACGATTTCGGTTCCGAATGCGTCGGGTTTAAATATTACTCTGCCCCCCTCCCTCTGTAACCGCCCGCCGAGGAATTACGCGTACCGCACGGTTAGTCTTTTCGGCGAGGTCTCCGTCGCGTTTAATACGTTCGTCAACGTTCACCGAGTTCGATACGCTTTTATTCCGCCCTACTTAAACACGCGGAAATTAAGTTGTCGACGAGCTTATTTCCGCCCGCGATATCAATAAATAACCAATACGTTCGTCCCTATTTTCCTATAAATATTTTACGAAATCGAATTGTAATTCGATTACCGTTCGATTATTCGAATACGAGATTAAAGTATTACATGTCCGGCAAAAGTTTTTATGGATGTTTATTTATATATATATATATATATAGGTCATCGTCGGATCAAGAATATGAATACATATATGGATTCCTTGATTTCATTACCGTCATTACCGTTCGGTATACGTTTACCGGTAACGTAAGTACGAGAGACAACACTAGCGCAGCCATTTAGCCGTTACGTTATTTGCGTGTCGATCGCCGCCGATATTTTCGAAAAAATTAACGACTACGCGAGGGACACGTCCTGTACAAAATGTGGGGGTGGAGGAAAGATGACCGAAGCGCGTTAGTTAATATCCCCGAACGGGGAATCGGCTGTAATACGGTAGTGGGCCGACTTACACGGACGCGTGTATATCACGGGTAAGCGGTTTCGTTCATTTTTCGAAAACTATACGAACGTCCGTTTTAGATAATATTGTTAAACGCCCGATTGTTCGGACGGAGCGAGAAAACTGACCGCGTAATAATGAACGGACGATCGTTTATCACGAGTGGCGATAATCGAACGAGTAGTTCGAAATTGGCAAAACAAATCGAAAAAGAGAGAGAGACCGATACAATACGATAGGAACGTAAATTACTCTGCGACGCTGATTGAGAGGGGAAGCAGGAGAAGGGAACCCTTTGTTAAGACCCGTCGGGACGACGGCAGTATAATTTATATATATGTGCGTGTGTTTGTTTATTTCTGTGTGTGTATGTGTGTGTGTGTCATGTAATAACGATAACAATGACGCCGATATTTCCGACGAGTCAGACCCGTCTTAACAACGAGTGTGAAAGTCGTGTACGAATCTACGACGGGTATTATATACGAACGGCCCGTGACCGAACCTTGGAATTTCGACGATCTAAAATTCGCGTATACGCGTCGTACTTGTAAAACAATTAACGTGAAAAATACGCGTTATTAATCTCCTATCGCGCCGTAACTAATTATTTCGGACGATTTTCGCGTTTGAAAGTCCATAACGATAACTGTCCCGGAATAATAGGCGGAAGACGTTTTGACGGTTTCATAGTGGGGGTTTCTATTTTTCGAAAAAAACAATTACGAACGTGAAACGTTTTCGTAAAGTACGAAAACTGACCGAGATACGTCGTATAGTATACGATTAAAATATCGCGTGTATTTTCCGGAATAAGATATTTTTAGTCACAATTTCGGATAATTTACATACATGCAAATTCGAATGCAACCATTTTTGAGGGCGCTAATATTACGTATATACCTTTGGTAGCCACGAAATGTTAATATACGCGGACGTAAAGGTAAACCGAAACCTTAACCGTAACACGAATATACATATTTACAGGCGGCCTACGAAAATTCGCAAACGCGGCGACTAATTTATTTTAATAATTAATAGAACCCCGGTCTACGTTATAATGTTTTGTCATAACTAAAAGTTTCGTTTTACATTTTTTACGAAACGCACAAACAACCACTTTATAAATATACTATTTTGAATACGTCTTTTATAAAAAATTATTCGTGGACTTTCCACGATTCTTTGAAGTTTATGAAAATGTCAACTCGTTTCGTTAATAGTGAACCCGGTCGCCGGGGCATCATTTTGCTGGCCGCATCCCAGGTTCTCTGGTAAACCACTAGTGAAACGAATAATTCGGATTTCGTAAAACAACAACGTGGCCGAAATTTACGTTCGTTTTTTCGTTTAATTTTTTTCAAATTAATTTCGAAAAACCGAATTATAATCATCGCGAGTTTCTAGGTAAAGTAATAGTTTTACAAAAAAAGCCACTCTTCGGCATATTGAATACAACGAAAGTTCCCGGCATTTATCGACATATCCGCAACGTACGCAACGAATACAATTATTTTGCGCACGAGTCGGGACCGAGGAGGAACACCGAGCGACCGCGACGAACTTTCCGGGGAAACGCGACGGCGGTGGCGGGGAAAACGTGTCGGACCCGCGATATTAGTTTACACAATAACGACGCGCGACGATTATAATCTAAACGATTCGGATTTGACGTGGCGAATTAAAATATCGCGGGGAACGAGCGGAATTTCAACGAACACGGGGAAAATAAACGCCCGTCCATTTGCGCGCGTCGCCAGCGAATTCGTCGTACACGTCTGAATATGCACCGTGCGCGTTTCATTCGGGTAATAACTCTACACCAACCGCCGTTTCAACGGGTAAAGCGATTAATAAAATGACGGTAATAATTGCGGAGTTCGAATTTCGAAAAACTTTCGGGAAATAACGAATAAACGAAATACGGCGGCCGTTCCGCGGAATGGTTTTATTACCGTAAACGACAATACAATACGAGACTCGCGCGTATTTTATTCCAAATAATTTATTCCGCTCGCTCCGTCCCTCCATCCTCCGCCGTTTAGTTCGACACTTTTACTTACATATTGTCGAGCCGACAATTTTTTACAGGCTCGCGGTTAATATAACCTCGTTAGTTTCGTCGCCATTAGAAGAATCGATCGATTTCGCGCGTAATATCGAACACCACTAAACGTTTACGTAACGAAAACGAAACGAATAGTATTTTGCGCCGAAATCGAAACGATCGGTAAGTGTAAACGCAGTGTAACGAGTTAACCGAAATCCGAACCACTTGACCGACGTTTCAAACTGTCAAAACGCCCGACCGGTGGTGGGCGAAAACGAAATACGCAGTTTTCTAACGTCCATTTGCGACAATTGCGATCCCAGCCGATACAAAATCACGAAATTTCGCATCATCCCGTTTACCGAACGGAAATTTGTTAATTTTTAATTTCACTCGCGTTTTTTTGTCGTTTCCAACGCGTATTCTCGACGAGCCACTTAAGCTGGCTACGCAAATAATACTACCAAATCGTAATCGATAGGGTAGAGTTGCGTTCGGACAAAAAGGGTTCAAAAAAGGTCACTCCGGCTTATTTAAGTCCCTATATATACCTTTTTTACCTACTTAGTCGTGTCCCCAAACAATCGATATAAAACTCCGATTTTATGTGTATATAAATATATTTTCGTTCGTAATAAAAAAATTCCAACATTTCCGCGAATAACTAAAACGTAAGCGGTGTTGTTTTTTTTTTATAAATACAAACTACGCATGTACTAAGGCCGACAAAACGTACGTATGAAATTGAAATATAATTTTCAAACGCCGACGAATTGAAGTATGAATATTTGAACGACTCGAATGAAAACGAGAATTAAATTTTAAACCCTTACATACGCGTTATTTATTTATTTATAACTGTCCTTTATACAATTTAACTGGAACAAACAGCCCGTGGAGGAATTTAGGATTTTCGGAAATCCTATAACTATCGCATACGCCGAACGTATTATAGGCCGTTCTTTGCGTTCGGTTAGAACAACGAGACACAAAAGACGCGTCTGCCTTTATTGTCACGGAAAAGATAACGGATAAAGGTATTATTATTCGGAAAACAATTTAGTAACGTGAGCCACATCGTGTATAATCGACACCGCTGATGAGGGTAATTACGTTGTATTTTCCACCTATATACTGACTGCGAAACGACACGAATAATATTACACAGCCTAAACTGAAACCGGAGTCCGTAAATTTGAGAACCCGTCGTGCCGAACACTGTGTACGCGTGAACACGGCGCATCAGAATAGCCGAAAAATAACACCGACGACTATATATAAACGCGTGTATACAAACGCAAAGTGACTGTTTTTTATCTCCGATTAATTGTCGGGAATTTAAACGAATTTTATTTCCGTGCATTTTATTAGCTATCGTTTAAGGTGGACGGAAGCGGCTGATTTTTATGGCGACGAGTATAGGGAATTTTACAAACACGTGATGCGTTTAAATGTCCGTATCTGTTGCTTATACGCGCGCGAGCGCAACACGTCGCTGAAAATATATATTTTGCGAAAAGTGCAATAAGAGGACCGAACAAAAAATACGTTCTTCCCGTAGTCCGCCCTCAATTTTAAAAACCGATTCGGATTCATTAGCGTCCATTCTACCATTTGTAGGAAATTATTTCGAATTTTTTATTTATTAAACGTAATTCGTCGCGATTTTACTTTTTCCGAAAGAAAAAAAGGAAACGTACGTAATGAAAAAAGGGTAAAATGCAAAACTACAAATACGTTTACCTACATAACTAACAATAGCCACTAACGCATCAAAATTAGTCTTCAGAATTACAATTTGATTACTAGATACGCGTTTAATTTGATCCGGTTATTGGTCACAAATAAATGAAATTACCTTTAAAGAATATGCACGAATAATTTTCAAATTTATTTTCCCATTCCCCGGTACTTTAAACAAATTTTAACTATTGATTTTCGAATGACAACTTATATTTTGTCTACGCTACATTTAATATGAATGAATAGTATCTGCGTTTCCATATTTTCGATATTCCCGTTACGATTGTTTGTTAATTAAATATTCGTACGTACGAGTGGCTTTTCCAGTGAATCGATAAAAACAATAGAACGGAGAGAGTAAGTTTTCAATATCAACCTATCCTATTCGTCGAGTATAAACTTATATACTTATAACTCGGCGAAGTATTCGTCGAATTTGAAACACTGACGTACGTTGTTTCCGCAAAAATATTTTTTCCACAATTTATAAGTGAAATCGTAAGTTATCGTTTTAAAATCAAAAATCTATATAATTTACGTAACTCGTAACGAACTCAGGTCGCGAGTAAAAGTATTAAAATTACGATAATTTATCGAATGAGAATGTGCTAATATATTTTTTTTAAATTCGTTCACCCTGTATACACGGTTTACGCAAAAAAAAACTGAACAAAAACGACACCCTTCGCCTTTGATAATTGACGTTCGCTGCGTGATTCGGAAAAAAACCCGTTTAAATGATTCGAAACCATGCAAGTGAAACAAAAAATATGAGATAAGGATCGTTGGCTCACGCGGGCTCCTGCCTACACAGGCACAAGAGATCGCGGAAAAACGTTTATCCGAAACCGGCTCCGCGTGTATTTAGGTCGACCGACGACCATCCAGCCCCCCAACGCCCCTTCTGTTCGAGTACCAACAGCCGCGGAATGGGTTTTTCGCGTTGTTTTCAAACGATATAAAACGGCAATAACTATAAAAACAGGGACGAACGACGACGGCACACACAGTGACCTCAAAACGTACCCGCCCCGTTATATACAAAGGAGAAAAATGTACGCGGATATCATCGTCTCGACGAAAAAAAAACGTCATACGAGAAAACCACGAAATCAACCCCATTTTCGGTACAGCTGGATGCGGCGCGTTAACCTTTTTCGCCCAAAATAATACAGCACGATTACGCGTCGATCGGAAAAAGGAAATTCACAATTTCCATTATCCGTTACAACAAATGCACGTCGCATTAATATATAATTACAATATATAAAACGAAAGGTTATTGTTGGACATTTGAAAACGATGGCACGCCTGACTAAGTAATTCGCGTTCAGTGACGTTCGGTATTTCGTCGAAACCCATATTCGGACGGTTTCGAATCCGTTCCGGTAACTTGCGCCAATTAAGACGATTTAACGGCAACAGCGTCTTCATACGTGCACGCAACGAACGTCGAATTTATAACCGCCTTAATTTTGACGAGTGGTTTTTTTTTATAAATATCGTTGTAATTTACTTACGCGTTTAAACGGGGCAAACAAATTTGTATCGTGATTTTATTTAGTTCAAATTGTTTGTAATTTCAAAGGGACGGTCTATCGAGTAAAATAGCTTTCTAAAATGCGACGCGCGTGCGGTGCGTTAACGACACAATCGTGTCGGGCGTTGATTAATTAACGACGCGCGCACTTCGCGTACAAGTTTAACACCTTCGGTACCTTTCAACACACGTGTAAACTACATCGAAAAAACAATAACCGACGTAGTCCGCAAAAAAACGCAATTAAAAACATCGCGCACGTCGCGGACACACGCCGGATACGAAAATAACGAATAGTGTACCCGAAATACGTCGTAGCCCCTACGCCGGGGAACGAGAGAACCGTGTACTTCACTCCAAACACGTATGTGCGAATCAAACCGCGGATTATTGCGATCAAAAGAGAAAATACTACGTAAGAAAAAGCAAATACCACCTACGTGTATATTGTATCGTAGGGTAGAGAAACCCAGCCAATCCGAAATGTTAATTTAATAATAACACGCAATACGACTCCGAAATTTAAACCAAACAGGCGCGGCGTTGTACTCGGGTGTCTGTCATATTCAGCGTTCGCCGTAAATAGCGAAACGGTGCGTACACGCCGGTTTGAATACGGCAGAGGACGATGACAAAACGTTTCGTACCGCGTAATGCGCGGTTTTTGTTTTTATTTAAACGCAATACCGCGGAACGCTCTCGATCCCGTTAAACATTTTTATTGTAATTACGCGAGATACGCTTGTTTTGTATTTACCGTCGGCACGACCGACCTAAGTCGTATTAGTCGTTGACGACTTTTGCCGAAAAGCCGAATCATTTGAACGGGTTTTTTTTCTATCTTAACGTTTGAACAACCAATACGGTTAAACATTCCACGCGTGCCCCGTGTAGACTTTTATTAAATTCAAACTTTTTTCCGTCTCCTCCGTTCTCGTTGTTACCCCATACGACAAGGATCGTCCATAACGTTATCCATTGTCAACCCATCCACGTCGCCCTACAGTTTTTTCGTTAAATTTAATACAATCGTCCCCGAAATTTCGATTACAATTTTTACGGAAAAAAAATATATTACGGCCAGAAAAAACGACGTACATAGATAAAAAGTTAGTCGCGTATTTATATAATCATCACAATACTTAGATCGCTACGCGTAGTACACTTACCAAAATAAATAACCCGCCGACGTTCCTTTATTTATCTGTATTCGTAACTTGAAAAACGAACGATACGTATTCGCCATTTTTCGACGTAATTTTACGATATTTTCTAAAAAGCTGCGCACGCTACCGAAAATTACCTTTCATCAATGTATGACCAATAACGCACCAACCTATGAGCCACACTCGTCATTTAGAATACCGTTACTGTTCCAAAAACAACAAAACGGTTTTCACTTTTAACGTATTAAGCACACAAAAGCAAAAATAATTCGTTCGTGTTGACACTCGGCACGTCGAAAAATACAATTTGCAAAAGTCACGTATCATTTATATTCGATTACTCCGTTTAGCGTATTGTAAACGAAAACAACACGTATTAGTACGTTACGCGCCGGTACTCTGACAATTATAATATTTTAATAAATATACAAAACGCGGCAAATCGTCGGGATTTCGTAAAATTAAATTGAAAAATAAACGCGTATGAGATTCGAATATAATTTTGTATTTAACGTAACATAAAGTACAGTATAAAAGTTTATTAAACGAAATTAGCGTTTAAATTACTTTCTACACAAGATCGGACATATATTATGCGCTTATATTATCATATAAACAACGATGTGACGTTTTTATCAAAGAAAAACGATATATATATATATTTTGATATTACTTAATAGGAAAATAATTTCAAAACGGTTAAATTGTATCGTTTTAAAAAGGAGTCCGCATAATCAATGCCGGATTTAGAGGATAATAGAAAAGGGGAGGGTAATGTAGCGAGCGTTTAATTTATTTTAGTCGGCGAGTTCAACGTTTCAACGACATAGGAGTGGTCGCCAAGTATACATTGATTATTCGGATGATTCGACGATAATTACGTTTTGAAAATAACAAATTTTTTCGCTAATCGTCGTCAAAAGTCGTAAAGGTGTTTGTGTTTGGGCGAAGGGCACGGGACATTACGCGCGTGTTTATCAATATCGGAAACAAGAAGCGCGTGCCACGGTATTCATAAACTCGTTTTTTTTTTTGCTTTCGACTAAGTAAGCGAAAACGCGAACGAACAAATTGTACTCGGAACGGCGGAAGTTGGCCGTGAAAAAGTATTAGTATAAGCGTATTACGGTGTACGACAAATTTTTCGTTTAAATTGACTAACGAAATATCATCGGCAGAAAAGTGAACGAATATGAGTACACGTTAAAATCCGTCGTCTTATTCCCCACGAGGGACATTTCCTTACGACTGTGCGCACGTAATATTTACACAAATCACGAGCGACGTACGGTATAGTTAAACTAAAACGTTTTCGCGGCGGTATTCGCGACGTGATAAAAAGATACGACTTTTCAAAAATAGTGCGTTCCGGCGGATGATTAAACGAGAAAAAGTCCGATAACCGAAGTATACAACGCGTTTAGGAATTAAAAACCGAACGAACTACAATGACATATTTGGATACGTTTTCGTATCGATACGACGTCGCGTCGTTTTTATCACTCTGTAAAAATAATTTCTCGCTTCACGGTTGAAATACGCCGTCACGATATTCTTTTTAAACACTACCCACGTTCGAAAGAAACGTTACCTTAACTAACCCGCTGATTTAAGAAGACGCCACACAATATCGATTCGCTATTGTCCTGCCTATAACGTACACACACATATATATATATTTATTTATTTATTGCCGCGTCTATTGAACCGACGTTATAGACGATATTATTAAAGTTAACGCTAGAAATTATCGACCTAATTACTAAACCGATAAGTATAAAGATAAAAACGCGACGGTCTAAGGCGTCCGTGACGGTTGTTTAACCGACGCGTTCTTTCGACAATTATAAAACGATACGTTCAAAGTGATACCCGAAACGGTACATATATTTTGTTCGACCGGTTGAACGGCGTAGAAAATTCGAAAAAATAAATTTCGGCCCGGCGGCCTGTTCTCTAGATTTTGTGGAAATCGACGGTACAATTGAAACCGCGTTAACAGTAATGTCAATTTCAACGTTCGTTCTGGTGAACACGAACGAACGATGAACCGTTTAAACGAAAACACCCGCGGCAATAACCCCGAGAATACGGCCGACGAATCGCAATATTCGTTCGGAATTATTCAATCGGTGGAACTTCATCTAGCTCTCGAGTCCGAAACATCGCGCAATTATCGACGCGTTTCGCTATTTCCGATTACTAACGCGTGGGTAAGTATATTCGTAGATAATAAAAGGACGGCTAGGCCACGAAAGGTTATCGCGCGGGAACGAACGTGATCGTACCGTAAGGTTATAAGGCATAATAATAAAGTACGCGTTAAGATATTACTCGCTAGAAAAAGATTGAGAAAAATCAGTCTCTCTTTCCCGTTCCGAAACGTGTTGTTAAAATATTCACGGTCTATTATCTTATATTCCACGGTTAAACGTACGACACACACACACACACGCGTATTTGTAATCGTTAACATCTCGTACGACGTCTTCAAACGTTCCCGAAAAATGCCTATCCGATACGCCTTAAAAAAAAATTACGAAACTCCTTAACAAACTATCTATTGTTTACCGCGTGAACAAGTGCGCGCGTAAATGAACGTATTTTCAAATATATTCGCTTTCGTTAAAATTGAAAATCCGCAATACGGCGCTCGTTACGCGACAGCGGTTTCAATTATTCCGATCTCCTTGGTACCATCGCGCGAAGAACGGTTATGTTCACTCGCGACACGTTCACGGAAATCGCTAACGGATTTCCCCGTCGTTAATTGCCCATAGAAAAAGTACCTTCCGTACCAGAAACGCCGAACTCTTTCGCGCTATTTTTTCCAACAAAAATCACGTGCGGAACTGTTCCGCGAATCGTCTAACGTTCCCGGGCGATAAACGCGATTTCGGTTTCGAGTATTCTCGCGTAATCGTCATATTCGCGACGTAATCGCGCGAAATAAATTTCCGATTTCCTTTCGTCGCGTTTTATCGCGCGAAACTACCGATTAACGCCCCCATACGCGCCGACATTGTTTTCGATATATTCCGCGTCACGATGTCGCGTTTTCACTTCGTCGTAGGACGTCCGTTTATTTAAATAAAAACGCGCTTTTGTGCAATTAAAATATCGATAGGAATTAGTGCGCCGGGCGTATTAATTATTACGTTCGCGTCGTGAAAATTACTATTGTATACGCATAACACCGATGGATATTTCGCCCACGCTCGCTAGTAATTTTGAGTAGATACGTTAAAAAAATAACGCGAGTGTTATGTTAAAAAACATACACGTGAGTGTGCGCGAACACAGATAACGAATACAGTTGGATATCTAGCGTTTTTCATCGGAAAGAATCGTTTGATATTCGCCGCCGAACGACCAATATTCTAATTCGACGCGAACTTTTTTTTATTTTTTATTATTAATATAATAATAATGACAACACCGTTGTCGCCGCCGCCGCCGCCGCCGCCGCCGCTCCTCTGCTTTCGCCAATGACGTTCTTCTATATTAAACGAAACTATGTACGCGCTCGCATATACAAGACATAGTTCGTAAGATAATTTCACGTGTGCGCACGGTTGTTCCGTAACGATTCCGTCGAGAAATACACATAGCGGTCTACGTACGCGAATACGTTAAAAACATAAAAAAAAACCTAGAAAAGGCTAAACGAAAACTTAAATATATATCGCGCGCGGCGCTCGAACGCGTATTTATTTTTTAATAAAAGCCCGTACGCGGGTTTTTTATTTCGACTTTTTCCACACGCGCGTTCCTTTTTTTTATCGATTTATACCCGCTCCACGCGTATAAAGTAGGTGCGAGAAATAATAAAATATTCTCGAGACCCCAACGGACGGACGAAAACACCGAACCCGTGTATTTTTATCGACAACGCGTAAAATAATAACGCGCGGAACGCCGGAATTGACGATTTCATCGAGGTTTATATACCCGTAAATATTTCGATGTCAATTACGTATTCGGTATTTACCATCGATCGAACCGACGGCATAATGTTGTACGCGTCTTCGGTGTTTTTCGTTGTTGTACGGAAGTTTCGAAAAGTTCCAGATCAGTTTATTCGCCTCGTCGAAATCGACAATAATAATCACGTTTCCTACGCGCCACTATTATAACGAACATAAAGCGAGAACGCAATTATATTATTACGGAATTTGAACTTCTTCCGCGGGCAAGTCGTATATAACCGCACGTCGTTGGATCGATACATTTTTTTTCGAAATTTAATACGAAATGAAGCGCCTATATCGTGACCGCGTTCAATATTAACGATAATGACTTAGGCGGGGTGAACGATTATTATTACGGAATTCGCGCGTTTTCTTCCATCGTATATAATAATATATCGAAGAATGTTCCGAAATCTAAAATGTTTTTCTATATTAGCGAGGCATTCTTCTCGATCCATAAGTCATATATATATATATATATACCAATATGTGCGATTAAATATAAAGGAATTTTCGTATTTTCATTGACGTGTAAAGCCAAGAATTTCATTTCCGAACAAAAAATACACGTGTGTATTCGGATGTTCGACACGAACGATTAATTTTTAATTAATTCGGACAATTTAGAAGTTATCACGTATCTGATCATTCCGAAATCGTACTGCCCGAACGATCGAGTGTATTTTAACGATTTCTAGTAATTAAAAATGCAACTCCTTTCCAGAGCACGTTTACGGTCGTGATTCAAAAATAATAAGCAACTTCAATCCTATATTCCATTGTCAGCCCGACTAATTCTACAGTTCAATAACTACCGTGTAATTATAATTCAATACGTCGTGCATTTTATAATTGACAATCGTTTTACAACATGTTAGAAATATCAATTTAAAATTTCGTTTTCCCTTATGCCAATCGCATTTAGCCCGTCATTGTTAAACTTCACTCGGAATCCATTTTCGTTCGCTAATCAATTTATGTATGTATATATATATAGAACGCCTTTGGTTTATGAAATATTATAGAAAATGTTTATTCGCTTCGATATTTTACCTATAACACATAATACGCGTTTAAAATGAAAAAAACCAAATTCACGATTAACTTGATTGCGTTTTATATATATATATATATATATTCTTAAAACGTTTTATTCGTCATACACAATATTAGTTTATAAATTTTTAAATAACTTAACGTTACAGGGCTTTACAGGGAAGGTTAATCTGATATTCGATATACCTCTAATATAGTCCCGGAAACGTAAATGTGTGTAGCGAGCGCGTGTTTTCGGTACCGCTTGGTACGAACCCGAATTAACGCGAAATTCGTGAAATTAAAATAAACTTTCTGATAATCCGAGTGCCTATCGGTTACGTCCGCCGATAAAACGCTCGTAAATAACGAAACGCCCGGAACATTAAGTACGAAAAATTAAAACGCGTTTAATACGTCCCGAGGTACATGGGGTGAAAACTAAACACATCGTCCAACGCGTTTTCTATTTTAGTCGCGACGCTCGGTGAAACGGACACCGACGACAATCGGCGAATTATATTAGCGAAAACACGGCTAGCACTTTAACGAAAATCGCGCGTTTCGGTATGGGAGTAAAACAAAAAGGAAACATCCTGGCTCTTTTTTGAACGGGTCACGGTCGATTTCGCATTACACGCCGTATATAATTACGCATACACGACGGTGAGGCCAAATATGACTTCGTACCTTTTCGTTTCATTAATTACGACTTGCGTCGTTACAAAAATTACGAAAAGTACCTAACCGTAATTAATCGTCTATAATTTATTTCCGTCGATTTTTTGCGTCGTAAACGAAAATGTCGGTCACGATACGTTATTCGTGCGTAAAAAACAACGGCGATTATTGCTATAGAGATTTCTATTGATACGTATACTGATAAAGTATAGCCTCGGGGCTTACACGCTTTTCAAACAACGCACGGATCGTATTACCAATAATTACTTAATAATAGACCGTGCGTCCGAACAAAACGAAAATCGGTACGACGAAATTCGAAATATGTAAAAAAAAAATTGGAAAACCTCTTCGAACGCAAACGGGAGTCCCGGAATCCTGAAAAACGAACCGAAATTATTTACCGCCGTCGTCCTATTTTATAAAGCCGGCTATTTGAATAATATTTAAATTTCTTAATAAGGGAAATAAAATAAAACCGTATTATTTCAGAATTAGAATCCGCGGAACGTTAAATGCCGGACGATTATTTCGCGTGAAAATAATTGTTTTATCCTCGGCAAATCCATACGCGCGCAAGTCCGTTTAGGACGACGAGAAAAGAACACCACGGACGAAACGAAGCACGACGAGTCCACACGTAAATCAAACTATTATTATTATGTTCCGTAACGTAATACAATACATACGGCCGTTACTATTTTCCCGTGTAATAACGTATTTCGATTAAACCGATTACCGAATTGGCCGTACGATAAAATGGCGTAATACGGCACACGGTAACGCGACGATAATTACACTTTTTTTTCTCTTCATTTTATCTGGAAATTGATAATACGACCCGTTGTTGCTGTCGTTATAATATATTTTTACGGCGCGACACCTATACAGTCTCCGCGTCTTTCCAACGGGCTTAATGTTTTATGAAACGCCGTATTCTCATTTTGACGTTAATATAAGTTTCGTTTTAAAGAGAGTATAAAACATTGATAACAAACTTAGAGGAGGAGGAGGAGGAGGAGGAGTTTCGAGGAACCTTCTCCGTGATCTTTAAAATAAGATACTTTCCTCGCAATATATATATATATATATATATATATAAAATAACCCCGAGCAAAGTGAAACGGTTTTTATTTAACGGCTATTTTATATAGGATGATCGCACGCGTTCCATAAATGGTTCGTCCGCGTTGTGTTGTCTTATTACAAATTCGTCGGCGAAAATTCGACTTTTAGGTAGACATTTCGTTTCACCAATGATATATTAACCGATAAATTAAACGTAATTAACCAACGACGAACGTGCCCTTTTACCCCAGGAACGAAATGAAAGCGCGCGGCACATTATACGCCAAAACGGAGCGTGATAAATATTCTTTTTCCGTAAAAACAATTTCGAAATTTGTACGTATAATATTATACGACAATCGGTTTTGACGTACCTCCTAAACACGGACGAGTATATAGATTATCAATCAGTATGGAAAATTTAGAAAGTCACTTATATAAATGTTTAAACCTCAATTGTCAAAACTCTATATGTATATTGTTATAAATGCGGTAAATTACGGATCAATTACTCCGCGCACTTTTGGTCCCTTTCCCAATACGTTATCGTACCCCGATACGATTTTCGGAATAAAAAGTAATTTCGTCGTATGTTCTCGATAGCTTACCGACGTGTTTTCCGGTATGGAAACCTGAGGTCGTCTACTTGTAAAAATCAAAAAAGACGGCGCTCAACTAGTTCCTAACGACGTGTATATATATATATATATATATATATATATACCTACACCGCTACATTCGTACTAATTTACGCCGAGAAAGTAAACACAAAAAGTTGTCTTCCGTATCTCGAAGCCCGAACTCGATGACATAAATATATAGTCGTGTTCACTATTCCACCGCGTCCGGGCGCGAAAACGATACGCTAAACTACCAGGTCGACCGAAAACGGAATACGAAATTAGTTCGATCAATCAATCAAACACCGTGCGTCGTTGTTGGACCCCCTAATCCCCTCCACCTCGCCTCCTCATCGCCGGGCAAATAGTACGCGCTACGTTCGCGATCTGTTACCGGGGCGCGAACAAATAGTTCGCGCGATCGAAATCGATCGACGGCGACGAACGGGACGACGGCGTAGTCCCGTTTTGAATTACGCGGCCGAAGTGGTACGATCAAAACGAAACGCGAAAAGCAGCGAACAAACCGAAAACGCGCGTAATACGGGGACACGCGTAATTTGGCCAAACCTCGTGTGCGTCGGCGGTCGTTGGGGTCGACCGCGAGCCCGTTTGTCGCCGCCCGCTGCGCCAGCGGTGTCGTCGACGCCGGTGAAACGACCGCGAATCGCGTTCGCGTTATCCGTATAAAGACTGTTGAAACAAAAACGGCGGTAACGCGTGCGAACGACGGTCGCACGGTCCGCAAAAATGCGAGACTTTGGGAATTCACAAAACACGTCCCCGACAATCGGACACGCGTATTACGGATAATCACGTAACGATTGTTCGCTGTTTTGTGTACGCCTAATATCACGGTCACGTCAATTAAACAAACAATCGTTTGCGAACCTCTCGCCGAGTAAATACGTCCATTGTATCGTTAAAAAGCCGAAAACGGCGGGATCTGCCTCGTGAAGTTCGTTTCGGAAGCGCGCGTATACATTATTCAAACGACCGTGCCCCCCCCCCCCGTCTTTGTAAACACGTCCGTCTTTCGTTTTGGTTATGGCTCTTTCGACTATCTCGTACGCGTCGATAACCGTAAACAGTAGAAATAACTGGCGCAATTGTACCGATATTATCGTGTATCGTCACCGCCGCTAGCACGGTATTTCAAAGGACGCGGCCGAGTATCGAGTATGTAATATTTTCGATTTCGTAATTAAGCGTCCGTATCGTCCCGCCGTATTCATTACGTGTCGTGAATATTATTAAGACGCGGAAAACGCCGAGGAAATAATTTCGGCGGTTGATAAAATTATCGCGCTTACGAACAACGTAACTTTTCGTTCGAGCCAAACATTCGTTCGTAATCGAACGTAAACCGTGTATATAAATCCATATATTTTATTAGAACGATAACCTTTGATCGTTAATTATTATTATTATTAGACCGAGTGAAATGGACGAGTTGTAGGCCTCGAAACAAGACTATATAACTATTATACAACTCGTGGGATTTCTATAATGATAAACAATCTTCGTCAATTATTTATAATTGACCGTAATATGGCTCGATTCGAACGACGTTATTAAAATATCAATTGAAAATGAACGTCGGAAAATTTCGTTTTCGACGACTTGGAAACCGAGAAACGTTTATATTTACGACTAAAATTTTCTGGAAACGCGCGTGCACGCACGCGCAAAGCAAATTAACGTATAAAAAGAACAATGGACACGTGGGTGTATATTGTTCGTGTTACCACGCTACGAAGGTTTCGGGCAGTTAGAACGTTCGACCAAACGGAATACGTAATATTATTATTATCGTTATTATAGCCGCGAGTATGCACGCACCGTATACGACAGTTAGAGTAAAGCGAACGTGGTTACGGTCCCCCTGCCAACCTTCGAATATAATGGACCACAAAGGCGCGCGGTGTAGATGGAGGTGTGTCAAAATCAATTTCTAGGGTTATCCCTCACTACACCGCCGGTTTACCGAAAAAAAAAAATATACATATATATTATACACGAACGACGGTAGATTGCGGGATGGGTGGCAAATTATATTTCGCGGCTATTACATCGCGAGCTTTACGTCAACATTCAAATTATTGTACGCGTATAAATAGGTTAATATTAATTGATATTAATTTTAAAGGCCGACGCGAAAACAAAGAAAAATTACATAAATATTCCGACGCTCGTCAATTTATACGTGCTGAATACGTGTGTTCGACTATGAACGAAATAAACTACGAGAATAGACCCGAGAGTAACGAGAATTTCTGCTTAAAAAGTATTCAAAGTTTAACAAAACTCGCAAAACTGCTTCAAAGTACACTTCGTGTATGTCGATACGTGTTAATCCCCCGACCTTTTTTTGCCGTGTGTTATAATATGTGGTTTTAAATTCGTCTTCTTACGCACGCTTTTTAGTGCCTCCGTCATTTCCTTTATTCGCCACGTCCGTAACAAACAAAAATCGCTTTCCTTTCGTGACTTTTTTGGTTTGAAAAACAAATAGAACGAGTGAAAGAGAAATTATCCGATTTGTTTTTCAATTCCGTTTCGCGACTACGAGCTAAACGTACGTCTTTGCTGCCCATCCGTCTTCTCGTTTCGAGATTTCCGGGCAAAATGCGTCGTCGTGTACTTCACGGCACCATTGTCGACATCGCTACGTAGTCGATTTTCAGTCAATTTTCCGATATTTTCGTCTATTCAACTTAGAAGGCCGTCCCGAATGAGGTAGATCTTTGAGCGAAAAGTCGCCATTTTTAAACCGAATAAAGCGCTCGTAAACGATCGTCTTACTCGTATCGTGTTCCTTACGAGCTTCTTCGACAAACATTGGGACCGTTTCCGCGGTAACTTTCTTCTGATGAAAAACAGAACGCTACGCATTCGCGTATTGTTCTAATTATGACCGTCATCACGATAATCAACGTTTGACGTGTAGAGGAAAATTTAACTAGCGCAAAAACTACAACACTTGCGGCAATGACGCTTCGAACACTGACCAAAACAAAAAATACCAATATCCACTACAGCGACAAATAATCCGGCGAAAAACAACTTCCCGGCCCGTACTACCGTTGAGTCCATTCCCGTCATGTGCACGTACGAGCGTTTTATAAAAGTCGAGTCGGAAACATTCCGCGCGACCCGACGTTGTTGTTACGGAATCCGCGAACGTAGGAAACCACCACGTTCGGAACGTACAAAAATATAATCCACGTAGGCAATCGTGTACGTTTATTAAATAAACGATAACGACGGTCGGCTTTGATATTACGTTTAACGTTACGCCAAAGTTAAGATCTAAATAAAATGTACGCCTCCGTTTAATCTCCCTAGAATTTCCTAGACCGAAACTAATACAAAACCAAAATCCAATAGCCGAAAGTTCGTAAACCCGGTGTTCATTAAACGCGAAAAGTCTTGTGTTACCGCCGCGTACCCAGAGTAAGACAGCGATGGTCGAATTACGTAAACTCTACTCGTTGCACACGCATTTACCTCGAAAATGGACGCTCGGAAATCATTTTAATATATATATATTAAATTATTATATAGTCGCGAATATTATATCGACTCTCGTTGTTATAACACAGAATCGAATTAGATCGATTTTACGATGACGCGAAGTTAAGGTAGACGTAGTTTTTCGTGAACCGTTTGACTTATAACCGAGATTGGGAATTGTTCGTACGCTTATACGCGTAAAATATATGTATTACGAACGCTACGAAATGAACAATTACGATATTTCTATTATCGATTTTTAACGTTTTATAATTTTACGATTTTAAACACGTGAATCGTATATAATATTCGATTTATAATCGAAAATATTTAAGTATTTATCGATGGCGAATTTATAAACGTATTTCGAGGAACGGTGATGTACGCGAAATGATATAATTTTATAAATCGATATCGTACGCTTTAAAATAAATTTTAATCCGTTCCTTTAATAATAAAATGGAATAATATTCCGTATTTTCGAATATAACAAATAATTAAATAATTATTTCCATAATTCGGAACGCCAATATTTGCGCGTACGGGTTTTTTTATACCATTTTCAGAATAATAACGCGCCGCGCGTCCAAACGATCGCCGGAGAAACTCTCGGAGTCGAGCGTCCAAACGTTCCGTGATTGGATATTAATTATCGGTTGATATCGTAGCTGCGACGACGCGACGACAGTAATCGTCATACATTCGCGCGGTTATTGCGCAAAGTATTAAAATATCATACACGCCACCGGCAATGGTAAGTGAAGGGGATACACGCGCGGACATGGTCCAATTTTAGTTGGCCGCCCGGTGCGTTCTTATTCTATAAAAGGTATATATACGTAAAAAGCGTAAAAGGGAATTAACGAAATCAAACGATTTAATTTCGACGCGTTAATTACTAAACGATCGTTATCCTTTCGTTCCTATTAATAAAATCGAAAAACTATAAAGAAATAGAAATGATTGTACGTTTGTAATCGAAAAAATTATTCTCCGGGAGGAGTGGAAACCATCTAAACAACAGCCGTAAATACGTCGATCTAGGAATAAAACGTATTTTATTAATAGTCTAGTTGTTTATTATATGTGTGAACGGCGAAACACGTTGGAATTTAAAAGAAAATATTCAAATCCAAATTTAAACTAGTTCGAAATATTATATATATATAAACACGAATTAAAAACTACACAAAAAAGAAATATATTTTTTTTATTAAAAAAAAAGTTTAAAAAAGAAATACAAAACGTTTTTAGCGACGAAACACATTTTTCGGTTGAAATAAATAATGCCGAACAATTTAAAATGAAAGGCGACGGCGGTGCACTGCTAATCTAATTCTAAAAACCGTATGTAAACAACAACGCGCGACAAATTATCGGAATTATTATTTTTAATATACAAGTGCACGATGACGCGCAGGTGAATTTTAATAATTCGAAATTTGTCGTCGGTACTATTGTAATTCGAAACGAAAACAATAACGATGTGTATAACGTATATTATAAACACTTGTAAAACTCAATTATACAATACACTTTTTTCCGCTATCTTTCCTTTTATATAACACAACTCCGGAATTAAATGTTATAATACAAACGTTGCGAGGCCAATTTTGCCATTTCATTCAGCTCGACAGTACGTGATACGATAATACGCCGTGTTAATTATTAAATTTCAAAACGACAAAATAGCAGGAACAACAACGGTCCTGTAAAGAGTTCGACGGTTTACTACTGTGACAAAAATTCAAAACGAAATACGCCAATGATCTTAATGGCTACGATACGAGCGAAATGTTATTAAAATTTAAAATATTTATACCTAAAATTACGAGCTCTATGAAACAAAAAAAAATGTTTTAAAAATTTACGAAAAGGAAATTGCAAACGCCGCGCGACCAAAAAGTTGTTAAATTCCGTAAACATTGATCACGTAATGTATAATTCTGTACGTTGTCGAGCATTAAATAACTAAATTACAAATACGATCGGAAAAGATGTAAAATAATTTATCGACGATATCGTTGCAAATTGAATTTTGAAAAATGCCGACGAAATAAATATCTGACATCGTGTTGGTAATGATTGACGAACATAAAAACGTATATATTCGAATAATGTGTACTGTAACCGATGAAAATTTCGAGGTTCCGCCTTTCTAAATGTCTCTAGTTATTCGTTCGCAATTTTCCGGTCGATTTTCGAAAGCGATTCTATATAAACGACACTGGAACACACTTAATAGCGTCGTAAAACTTTTGGAACGCTTCAATTCTAACTAGAAACGGTCGTATCGCACGGAAAACAAATAAAAAACGCGAGCGCGCGCGCCATTATAAAACCAATACATTCCTCGTTTCGCTCCGAATCCGAAACGGAAATTACAACGCACCCTCGTCAAAATTCGCGTTAATCAATTACGCGCGATAATTATTATGTACAATATTAACGAAACACGCGAATGTACAATAGAATAATTATGAATTCCCCGTCCGAAATAAATTGAAATCGCGGTACGAAAGTGGCCCGGTCTAAAACAATGTTACGGTTAAAATACTACGCACGATTACGAGTCGGGAAAAAATGTTTTCACATTCGATTCACGTCCGCCGACGGCTCATTGATGTCGTCAAACGCGATGACGAGAAGCGCCACACGATTGTGAAGGAGTACACGCAATTATACTCTGGTCGTCTTCGGCCGTACAATCGGCGGCAATTATTTTAACACTAATGAGACATATTCAAAACATTTTAAACGGCACAGACGTTTACCTTGTTTTCGACACGACCGCGACAACAGAACGAAACAAACAACCTTCTACTATTTTTTATTCCGATAATAAATCGGCAATCACGCCCATTGCCCGGAAAGCCGTTAAGCAAACTTCGGAATAAACTACCTGGACGAACGCGACACCATTTTGGACACAAATTCAATTATACCGAGCAATCGACGTCTAGCGATACAAATAACTAGTTTGGTTCACGCCATCGTAAACGGAAGTAGTTCGACGAAATTTTTTTTTAACTCGATTACGTTCGCCAAAATAACCGATAAAATTCCGCATAAACGTCGAATGACATCAAAAGATCGTTTTCTATTTTCGAATACAACATTAGCAAATGTATATTACGCGTTATAGATAATTCCGAAAATTTAAATAACGCCTATATATCGACGTATCTAATCAATTGTCTTGATTAACGAATTCGTTAATTGGCAACTGTTTCGTAAATAAACGCCATGTTCGCGAATAAAAAAAAACAAAAATCGATCGAAAGTTTCGTACGGTTTAATAACAAATGTCTTCACAAACTCGTTATACACGAGTGTTTATGTATTGTGAGATTAATTTGTAAATTTGTGCGCATTATTATTATAAATCACGAATATAACAAGACAACTATAATTCGAATTTAATATCAAAAATTAATCTTTTTTTTCTTTTTCTTCTTCTTCTTCTTCCTCGCCTCTTTCCCAACTATTTTTGGGGTTGGCCACCCTCCTCCTAAACCTCCACTTAACCCAATCCCCCACATCATCGACGCACACACCATCAGTCCTTTCATATCACACCCAATCGTATTTGACCACTTCTTCTTCGGTCTTCCTCTTCTTCCTTCAACGTTCATTTTCATAACCGTTCTATTATCAAAAATTAATCGATTAAAAAAAACAAATTGATTGTTTCAATTTTAAAAACAAGACCAATAAAAATTGAGAATATACATATGTACATATATTATTAGAAGTTATAATACTTCGACAAAACTCTTAAATCGTAATATTATGATTAGTTATCCTAATCTGTTAAGCCTATATACTTCGTAAAATATTTTAATAATTTATTTTCTACAATCTATCGAGTAATACTTGATAATGATAAAACGTAAAACATTTTTATTGTTTGACGAAATAAAATAATTAGAATATATAACATTATCGGAATACTTATTTACATTGTCTCTTATAATACACCATTTTTATCGTCGCTATTCGATAATATTTAAATACCTAACCAATATTTGAATTAAAAACAATACACAATCGGAATTCCGAAGATAGTTCAACTACGAAACGATTTTAAATCGATTGACCTATTTTATGGCCATCCATTAAATTTCATCAAACCAACAATGTGTACGTATAAAATTACTAATTCTTACTTACCTTGACATTGAAATCCTTGTTTTCCGAAACCCCTAAAACAAAATATTTTAAAAAGTATTAGTCCTGCGAAATTAAAACTAATTAATAATACACAAAACAACCTATATATATATATATATTTTATCGAACCTTAACATTATATTTTTTAATTCAAAATAAAAAAACATAAAACACGTTGTTAAATGGTTTTTTCTATATTTCTAACACAAAACGATTATCTAATATTCGTTCGTTTGTATGCGGAGCCCTCTAATACATAATCAAAACTACAACCATAGAATTGACGTTATATAAGTTGATTGATCAAATTCAATTTGTGATTACTGCCTGTTTTATTAATGTAAATTTAAACATTGACATTACTAAAACGGCAAACAGTAGTGAATACATTTAAACGTTATTTAACGCATACAAATATTGGAACACTTACCGGTACCTATACAATATGAAGCGCTGCGATAGACGAACGAAATTAAAGTTGAAAACGTGTTATATTCGATTTCTATAAAACTATATATAGTTAATACAACGGGATCCCTCTACATTACCTGAGTCCAATCCGGAAACGAAGACACGACGAGATAAAATTGTAACGATAGGACCAAATCGCTATTTGTCCCATCGTCAAAGGTTTACTATGTGTTTCTCTAGATTTTATATCAAAAACAAATATTAAGAAGAATTAAATTTAACGTAAAAATACGTTTTGATGTACTAATAAAGTAAAAATGTCATATTTTGAAGAACATTGCTACGACCAGAATCACTCGAATCGCAATAACCGGAGCATTTTGGACGAGCGATTTTAAGACATTCAAGCCGACAACATTTTTTGCGCACAAAATCGACACTAAATAATAATCTAAACGTAAATTCTCACCGTATACTTTAAAATTGTTCGATCGGTTTCGAATAAATAAATATTACTATTCGTGTTTCGTCGTTCTGCCATTTTTTTAATACACCCAGAATCGAAAATGAGATTGAGTGTAGGACCGAATGTCCATTTTCGAATTTTAGGTAATATTATCATTATTGGATCCACGACCCTGGTAAATCCTTCGCGACAGAAATAAAAAAAGGTAGTTTATGTTAAAATTAAAATAAATAATATCGATAACTACGTAATATTACGGTATCTAAAAATTATGTCTTTGACTAATTCCAGTTACTACGAAATGAATAACGTATCGTATTGTCTCACATGGTCTACGCATTTCAATTGTTTATTTTGATCGAACTATAAATATAACAAATTCGAGTACCGCGAGCACGTCCCGCATTACTCATAATCTCTTCTCGAGGCTGCGTAACGATATTATGTAATATCAATGCCATCGTCAAAATAATCATCGTATTTGATAAATATTCGATTTACCCAAAAATCACAACTATTCGCCCCCGTTCCACGAAACTTTTGGAAAATATACGCTTTAGCGTGTACCTAAATTATAAAATTAGTGTACTACGTGAATCGTATCGAATATTGGTCATTTTTACTGCTTGAAAAAACACGTGTCATAAAACAAACGTGTGTAAACGTCGTCAAAAATACATTAGTATAATTTGCGAAAATGTCTAAACACGCAAAAAAACAGATAGACATAATATTAGTGTGCGCTATAAATTTCGCGTAACAAACCAAAATTACCACAAATTAAAGTAGAAAAACGACAACGAAATTATTTACAGTTACTGATTTTACGCGACGAAATAAATTTTAAACGCAAAAAGACAAACGGACGGAATTTTAAATTCTCTCGAGCTGTTATCTAGAATTGTAAAACACTGGTACCCACATAAATACGAAAACGATTCAAATGATTATAACTTTCTGCAAAAACAAAACGAAACAAAATAAGAAACCCGGTTTCGAAATTTCCTTCTACGAATACGCGTCTCTATTTTTTACTAACCTAAATTCGTGCCATTGAAAACACTCGCATTAAGTACGAACGACACGTTAAAATATTCGTCGATTTATATAATAGGAAAAAAGACGATATACCGTTCGTCAAACGACTTAATATAATAGTAATTATAAAAATACGCCCGTAATTATCGGTTCGTTATTTTTGTTATTAACCAAATATTTTACGTGTGCCGCGGAACAATAAATGTCTACGTTCGTTATTAAAGTGATGATTTTGAAAAATGTTATCGAACCTCGTTCAATTTCAATACGGTCCAAATCTGTTTTAACGCTATTTCAATAGTGTACACAAATATGATCGAGCGCAAATTACTTACGACGCAATTTATTTAAACAAATACGCGTACATAATTGATAAATGAAAGGAATACGCGGTAGTAGCCTCGACCGATCCTAATTTAATTCTACGGACGTAACCGTATATTCAAAACAAACAAAAAAATCTAACTAAATTAATTAGATTGTCCCGAGTTAATATACAAACGCTTATAGAAACTTCGTACAGTTTCGTCTATTTAAAACCCGTAATGAATCTACTATTGATACTGTTTTCAAGATTATACGCTTTATTTTTTTATTTCGTTAAATCCGTGTTTACCCGAAGGAAACAACTAAAATGATTCCGAATCTCGTTTTAAAAACGTGTACTATTCCGCAAACGCTTCAATCGCCACTTACTTAAATATCAGTTGACTATGTATTAGCCTCGATCTATATATATATATATTATTATGTATAGGAGCGATGTTCATAAATCATTTCGGTCTAAGGAATATTATACGACGTCATTACAATATTCATGAACAACCAATATTATTTCAAAGGAATTCGGAACTCGGTTTAGAATATTATGCTTAAAAAGTCATAAGGCGTACATATATTCCGTATTTTATTAATCGTTAGTAATCGTTATTTCAAATAAACGATATACTCGTATAAATATGCTCTTTTTGTTTTTATTTATTTCCAATATCGCGTATTAAGCATTACCATTATGATAGCGTGCACCCCACAAACTGAACATTTATCTGACGATATTTAATGCGATTATTGAAAGTTACCTAATTTGAACTCTATGATTAAAAACCGACATTTTTAATTCGTCGATTAACAATTATAGTTTATACGACGTGGTATATTTATTACTACGTTACGTCGATACACTAATAAACAATGGCGTACGGATATACGTAATAATTTTACAATTTTCAAAAATCCATTTTTAATCCAATATTCCACCGCGTAATTTGACGCATGTAATTGCAAAACGAAATTATTGTCAGGTCAAATAAAGCGTTCTATTAATAAACAATCGATGTAGACTACGAGATACAACAATTATTTAGACGGTATTTTATATTAAAATTGGATTATATTTTCCATAACAGGTTTGAGTATAATTATATCTAATATATTTATCTAAAACACTTACGTCTACCATGATAATGTATCCTGTTTAAACATTAGCCAAACTACAAATGATAAAATATTTAAAAAAATATATAATATAATATATATATACAAATATAAAACTTCACGTATACCCAATATCTTTGAGTGGTTATTTTTTTATACTACTAAACAATTTTTTCATTTAATTTCGTCTTAATATAACAATAATCGAATTCCGCGAGATAAAATTAGGAAATTTTATGAACGCCTTATATATTTGAAAAACAATAATGATAATAAAGGTAATCAGCCACAGCTGCTATAGATATCGGTTCAAAGGAATTAAACAAAGATTTTTAGAAATTTTCCAATATTCGAAATTCCAAAGCAATGATAAAATCTTTGTATTCAAAAAATGAATCTGGATGACGTTAGTAGTTTATTAAAATCAATGACTACGACAAATACTGACAAACTATTAAAAATGTCTATGTTTCTATTATATAGTTGAACATTTAAAAACTCTAAAATTTAACCGTGTTCGAAACGAAAAAATCGACGATTTCGCCGGTTTTTTTTTCTTGAGGTAATTCTTCCTTAAGCTTTACGAAACCACTGATAAAATCGAAACATGAATCAAAAAAGTGCCAACTAAGTACAATTTGTTACGTGAAAGTAACGGGTATACGGACGTATAACGCTCAAAAATGTATCTACAATATAAATCGAACTTAAAAACTATTAATAATAATATATATAAACCAAAAAAATGATTGCAGATGTTTTATGATCTCGGGTTATAAACACAACCAGTAAATATAAAAACAAATTGCTTTTAATACCTCTGATACTTGTAAACCGTGTAATTTTTTTAATCTATGAATATAATGAAACAATAACGCAATAATTTAAGTATACGCATATATATATATATATATATATATATACATCACTTTAGCTTCATAACTCGACAATATAGGATATAATCTATGTAAAGATAATAATACTTAATGACAAAATATCAATTCCCAATTAAAATATATTTATAACATTATACTATTGTATTAAATATTCGTTATGAATTCGAGTATTCAATTATACGTTAGGTATTCCAGTGTTAATACTCTCGAAATAAATTATACTCGTCTTTTTAAACGAAATGTAATGTTTTATTAATTTAAAAATATAATTATCATTTATATAATAATTTCGATAGAAATCAAACTTCGCCGAAACATAAACATACATAACGAAATCACTTTGAAAACACTATTTTAAATCAAATATAAAAAACAAAAACAAAATAACGTCCAACGAAATTACGTTAACTAATAATAAAACCATTCTCGGTTACTATAAATGTTTTGAAACTAAACACGAAAAACTTAAAATACGCGTGGTTGTAAAACTGAGTACTCCGTTTACGATAATACATTGAACACACTTTTGTTGTCCGCGACGATTGGTGCGATCGTTATACTTTCCAAAGGTATCGAATCCGACGCCGGTCTGAAATTTGATCGAATAAACAAATAACGTTTTTAAAGTTGGACGAATCATACAAATGGTTAGTAAAAAATAATGTCAAAAAAATACGCCGTCATGTACGATGTCCCGAGGCGACACTGACATATGGCGTATATATATATAGTGTAACACGAACGTGTAGTGTTCGGCGATTATATAAGACGGTTGTGAACGACGTTTCGTTAATGGAAGGTACTTAAAAACGCGCCGTATATCCCGGAAAGCCGAAGCGTGACGGTATGAATTTGGAAAAATCTGGACGCAGTGAAAAATTATTGTACGAAGCCGGTGAGAAAAAAATCGTTTCGGTGTGGCAACACACTAACCGCGAAACGCATTCCGTTCAAACGGCGAGGGGACACTTTCCGGGTTAAATCGTTATGAACAGCATGCGCGCACGGTCCAACAACGCGTATATGTTAACGACACGCGGTCGGCAAACGCTCGCGGCTCGTATTATTATAAAATTAGGGCTCGGGTATTGCGGGCGCTTGCGCCATTTTTTCTACCGTTCGAATTTGTCGCCCAGTAATTTTGTAATTCGTTCCGTGCGAGTGCGAGTCGACAGCCTCGCGCGTTTGTGGCGACGCGACTCTCGGGCCTTTTTCGATATTTCTTCAATTCTCTCGCCACGTTCCGTTCCGTCGTCTGCGATACGACATTTAATGTTTTTCGACGCTTTACGTTTTCAATACGCGTTTTAGACGGCTCTACGGACGGTTTCGTACGTCGGTTTCGGTAAATTTTCATTGCGATTGCGAACCCCTTTTGCCTATAGACCGAATGTGCTCGAACGCTCTTGAAACGTTCATCTCGCTTCGCGATTGAAAACTGTACCAAGTTTTATTCGACACGTTTTTCGATTTTCTCGACAGTTTCCTCCTTCACCAAAAAAAAAAAAAAACCACCCGGAAATCGCAAACAAAAAGAACATGTAAATTGTCAAAGTATTTGTTTTGGACATAGACCTTTTCTGTATTTTCTCAAAAAGCTCAAAATATAATATAAGCTTAGACATTAATAACATTTTAACAATATTCGTCATATTCGTTAATCATAATAAATTACCAACGCCGTTCGAGAATGTTTTTCCAATGATTTGTCATTGCGTTCAAACAAATTATTCAAACTATTATTATTATTATTAATTTCCGTTCATATTTTCTGGACGAAACGAAATGGGACGATAAGTTAAGCAATAAGATACAGGAATTACAAAACGACGTAAATTCGTTTTATCAATTATCGAATAGTATATATTTTGAACAGCTACAGTGTACGTATGCAGGTACATGTGAAACGCGAATAACGTCGACGAATGTTTTGTTTTTCCTTAAATTTCCTTGACCTATTTTCCAAATTACCTACTAGCCCCCGCTATAACACGTGCATACTATAACTGATCAGGGTAATTAAATATATATATACATAAAAACCCTGAAATACGAGTATTGTAAATGTCGAATAATATAATGCAAATTTCGAATGAGAAAAATCGAACCAGAAAATAAACGGAATAAAATAAAAACGGTTAAGTAAAGAGTAGTTCAGTGTTGTAAAACTAAATTTTTCGAAACTAAATAAAATATTACTCAAACGCTTTCGAATGTCGAAATAAAATTTTCCATTTAATTAAACATTTATCGTGATCGTAAACTATCTATTTGCCATCAATTAAATAACACTATTTAAAGAAAAAAAACCGTGAAATAACGTCGCTTATTTTGGAGCTATATGAAAACTATTAATAGTATAGTATCTAACTGTTATATTCATTAACCAAAAATTGTATATTTAAAATATTTTAGTAGACACGTATAAGAATGACAATATTCGATAAACTATTAAAACTATTTAAATACTTTATAACGAGTTGTAATTATAATTTTATACTGTCGTAGTGTGCTTTGAATTACATTTAACAATTCCGAGTGAATCGAAGGATGTATTGTTTTTACAATTACTCGTCTATAAATTTTTATTTTGTTGTCTATGAATCACTTTTTGTGTAGGAGTACTCGAATGATCTTGACACACTTTACGTTCCGGTATCGAATTATATCTAGTTGGTACTTTATTCGACACATTTTGCAATATTTCCGATATTTTTTAAGCGAAATTCGATACAACCTAAAAAATCGCTAGAAAAAACGTTGCCGAAATATTTCTTTTGAACACGTACGATGTTTGTATTTTTTAAGAGTCCAAATGTAATACAAGCCTAATAGATATATTATATTCCTACAATATTTAACATGTTTATTAATTATAATAAACCATTAACGTCACACAGAATCATTTTTCAAATATAATAACTTATTATTACTTTTAAATTTAAAATAATAAAACAACTCTAAAGCTTTGTCTAAACAGTCTATTCGAATCGACATTCAAAACACCCACAGCTCGCTACCGCTATTTTATTATTACCATTATTATTATTATTATTATTATTATTATTATTATTATTATTATTATTATTATTATTATTATTATTATTATTATTATTATTACAATTATTTGATATATTATTATAAAATCAAGATATCGGAATACAGTGTTTTTAATGTATTTCAAATATTTAAAAACATACAATAATTGACAATAGGTCTACATGTTTATGCTGTATTTACATACCACAAATACATATATTTGTTTCAAATAATATAACAACTTCATTAATCCAACAAACATTACATCAAATTAAATACCTAATCGAATATTTCGTGAATTTATACTCGACGCACATTATTTTAAATAGATGATAATTTTTAATCAAATAATCAAATTAAAGCCCAAATAAAAGCATTTTTTAAAATAAAGTAACGCTGTTAAAAAAAGAAAGCATCATCAATTTTTTTGTTTTTTGAGTAAATTTATTTCATTATTCAATATTCAAATGATTCAAAGTTTAAAATATAAAATAGCACCTAATAGAATTTAAATTCCAAAATGAATGAATTAATATTTTCAAAGATTCAAGGCTAATGTTTATATAATTTGTATTTTATAAAAAAAAAATGAAAATAAAACCCATCAAATGTCAAAGTATTCAAATCAAATACTAAGGTGATTATAGATTGCATAAAGATGTTTTAGTATTTGACAAAAAAAATAGGTAAGTATTCCTTATAGATCGGCTTAAATAAATAAATACTATTCAATTGAAATCGTATCTATCATTATCTACGCAATATTAATCAATATTTGTTTCATAATTTTCGAACATATTGATGTACTTAACATACACCTATCATGGATCATGAGAAATTAAATCAATATTGTACCAGTGCTACGTCATGCCACCATGCGTAGTTTCTATTTTTTGCGTAAAATGCGTAATTTTTCAATTTCTATAATTATGGGAATCTTTTATTCATTACTCCAAATGTTAAATTTGATTGTTTCAAAAAAAACCCTTTACACTTTAGGACCCAGAAAAACAGAAAAATTATTTATTTAAACAAATAGTAAATACTAAATATATATTAAATGAAAAAAATAAAGAAATTTATAAAAATATAAAACACGACGAATATCAAAAATATATATATATAGATAATATAAATTAAATTAAATTAAAACTTAAAAATTGTTTGTTATAACTCAACATAAATTATTAATCATATGTATCTGAAACAAACGACACGTGTAAAATAAAAGCCAAAATATTTAGCAAAACTTATTAATTATCAAAGAGAAAAATCATCAAAACAAAATGGATATTTGTGATGAACGTTTAGATAAGATACGATGAAAAGCCAACTCCTCGAAATTCGACAGTTTTATAATTAAATTTAAGATAATTTTAATATTTTTCAGACGATATATAGCGTACTTATAACCACCAATCCAAGATATTTATAATTAATAACTAAACGTTAAAAATATTTTTGGTTTTAATATTATTTAAATAAAGTATTCCGAAAAATTTTTATTAAAGGAGGAAATAAAATACTTATTATGACCTACGACATCAGAATCTTAAGTACGTCTGTGCTTATATACTATACAAATATATATTAAATCGTTTCCAAAAATGATTACATAAATTACATAAAAAGGCACATTTAAATAAAAACATTAAAATTAAAATGAATAATATGATTTTTTTTCCATAGCACGTGTTTTACGTGCTTATCTAAATAAAATGATTTTTCAAAACTTTTAATAATATCGTTATTCATCTAAAATATAAATATATATATATATATATATGTCGCAATAAATACCAGACATTAATTAATATTAACTAGTTATACCCAAAGATTTTTTTAAAAACACAATTTTTACTTGATACGTCTATTTTGCACTAAAACACAGTCTCGCCGTAAATACAATATTGATTCTTATCAATGATAGATATTTGGTGAATTTAAAAAAACAAAGAAAAATATGATTATAAAAATATTTGAAAAACGATTAATTTTATTTACAATATATAAATATATATATAATCAATGTACTGAGACATTTAATATTTATTTAATTTTCAAAATATATATTCGCCTGTCAAACGCTTTTACATTATAAAATAAATAATATAAATATATCTTATACTTGGAAATATGAAACATGTAAATTACGTTTTATATATAAATATACCAATTAAACATTCTGAAACAATATATTTGCCAAGACAATACTATATACAATTCGATCATTTTTAAATTACCATTAATACTATATAACACTAACTAAAACCATTCAAATAACTTTTGGAACTTAAGCCAAAAACTATTTGTACCCTTTAAACAATTTAAACAATGAATAGACAAATAATAACTATAGTTATAGATTTACACTGCTACGATTGTGTTATATAAAACATGAATCGAAATTCCAGAAAATACATCGTCGAATACTGAATTTCGAGTTTTAACAAGCTCGATTAAAATTGAACACAAAAATATAAATTAATTAAACAACAATCTTCTTTATCTTCCTCCACTCCTCTTTCCCAGTTATTTGAGGTCGACCACATTTGTCCTAAACCTCCACTTGACCCGATCTCCCACATCATCCATGTACACACCACCACTTCTTTGATCTTTCACTACTTCCTTCAACGTTCATTTCCATAACAGTTCTTACTGCTTCTAACAATAATTGTTTAATATCGTCGTGCAAACGAACATAATAAATGCTATACTAAAACTAACTAGAAAAAATTACATAATTAAAATTCATAATTTTTACAATAATACTATATGATTTGATGATAAAATCGGACGTTATTACTGTACAATTTTTGGTAAATTATTATTGCGTGGAAATAAATGTATAAAGTAGTATTACAAGTTTTAAAAAAGAAAATATTTGAAAATAATGATCGCCTTCGAGTATAATATTTTACTAATATTTATAATTACGGAGATTTGAAATGCCTGTGAATGGCGTAAGATCTACGACGATTGCGTTCTAGACATGAGAATTTAACACCAATTAACTCGAAGGTTTCAAGATCCAAGATTACACTTTTTTGCAGACACAGAACAGGCCACCTTGATCTATTTAATGTACAGTTGTACATGTTCAAGGCCGAGGGTCCGTTAAAAATCCATACTGGATATATAAATAATCGGACATTTTTGCAACAATTTTGGAAAAATTTTTCTGGGGATTCTCACACCTGGTTAAATATTTCTTCCATTATCTGAATATCATTGACATAAAGAATATATATATATATATATAAATTACTGTATTTTAATTTTCTTTTCTCTTTTCGCCTTTCCTATTTATTGTTGAAAACTACTTGGTTTTGCTTTATTTTGTTCTTTTTTTATTAGTCGTTAAGTTTATTGTAACAGTCTATTTTATGTTATTATTGTCAAGCTACAGAATAATGCCGAAAGACAATAATTTTGAAAAAAGAAATAGAAAACAAGAGCACACTTTATTAAATTAAAGTTTATTTTTTTAGTACATCCTGTATATATATATATATGCGATTAATTATAAAATGTATATTTTATTGTAATTTTTTGTTATACGAATTTACATATATTTTGTTTCTCCTTGAATGTCATATATCGTACAAAATAAAATATTAAAATTAAAACCTCTCCACTGGAATTTATGCGTATTAATCAGACTACGTACACCTATATCAACCTACGTCATATAAATTTGTGAAAGTATATTAATAAGTACCTACAGCTGTGTTACGTTTGTGTTATAATATTATAACATAGAATTGCATTGCAATATATTCGTACAAAAAAAAAAACGATAAAATACCGCGCGATCGCAATAGTAAAATTGGTTATTTAATTTATATACGCAGTGCTGGTAATATACGCGTGATATTACAGACGGTTCGAATTAGAGAAAAAACAAAAAAATAATAAGAAATAATCGCCGTGTAAAAATAATTTACAAGGTCAACGAGTATATGCGGTTTAGGGGATACCATAAAACGAAATCGTGTAACGCCCGATAAAATGCGCCGTTTCGATGTTACATTGCCGTGTGCACCCACCGTCATCACTATACTTGGTAATCAAAATTATAATAAAAATAATTGAATTTCGCTCGTGAACGAATAATTATTTTATTTTTGACGTTAAAAAAACCCACGATTTCCCTATACAATAAACGAACGCTTAATCTGAGGCGCACAACATTATATTATATTTAGCAGATGTCTTCGTTGAGAAGTTGAGTCTTCATTTATTTCGCGCAAGACCATATTTATTCCAACAAAACATATACATATGAACGTATGTATTCGTTTATCCCTATGTATAATATATATCATTATTCTTATAGCGATTTAAAAACGTTTTATCATGCCATATAAAATGTAACGTAATTTGTGTACGTATTTGTACGATGATTCGAAAATTAACTCAAAAAGTTTAAATCTAGTATAAGGGTAGGTAATCATTTACTCTTGTAAATATAAACGCTTTCTTTATTTCGATACACAAAAGGAGAGCGTACGAATTGCGTTGCGAATCGCACAATATATAACAACGTGAAAACATTAAAACTCATACAACGTTGATTTCGTAAAATTTCGTAAAAAAACCTGCTTGTTATTAATTTATCCTTAATGAATTTAGGCCAAACGAACCAGCACTTTGTATAAAAGTCCGAAAATACCGATGGTATTCGTTTGATAACCCGAAACGACGCTCGTCCGCTGCCACCTTTTAAATCTTCAAGTATCTATAAGCTGTTCAAATTGATTTACCACGTGTTATTTTTTTTTTATTTCAACGTATCGTCAAACTTGTGTTATTTGAAGACGGTTTTAATGTTTGAGAAGAAAAAAATAGAAACAATCACGCGGTACGAGCTACGAGGTCGGATAAATCACATCAACAACAAAGATCATTTGAAATCAGTGAGAGGAACGCGAATATTATATAATATAAAAACAGAGCTTCGTGGAACCTCTCTAGGACGATAAAGCAAAACTGTCAAGAAAACGATGTAATACATTTTTTTGTTCCATATATATATATATAGGTATAAACGAATCTGCATAACCACTTTTTATATAATTTTAACGTTATATCGTAATACTGCCACATATATGGAAACACGTGATGACGATAGTTGATGGCAAACACCACTCCCCTCGCGGATCTGACTAAGGCTCTCTCGCGACGCTCCAACGCACCAACGAAACTTACGGGTCTATGTTTTCCCAAATCGTCGGCAAAGAATACGTTGATACAGTACAAACACGGCACAAGCAGAAGAATGCCGAAAAAAATGTCAAAAAATCCAAAACGTCCGCGGGATTTACGTTTACACACGCTGCGCATACATTATGTGTAGTACGAAAACGCGCGCCCATGAGCAAAAAATAAGAAAAATATTTCATATTCGTATATCGTAACGAAACGACGGGGAGCCACCGACAAGGGAAAAAATGTCACGGTACCCATATATCATAATTGTAACCGAAGTATTGTTTTAGTGAAATCGTCCGTATCTAAAATACGAACTATATAATAAAAAAATAAACGAAAAATCATTGGACGATATTTTAAACACAAACGGTTTACATAGCTAGTATAATATATGTCGTAGGTGTAGTGTATATCCGCCTCTACTATAAAATAGTGTACGACTAATAATACTCGTATATTAAAACAAATACGACGACGTTTCACCTTAACTTCGTATAAAAACGCATAATTTGTCGTTTTCGTTTAAAAAAATAATAATAATAAAAAGTTTCAAGAGCAATAACTCAAAGTCTGATGATGAATCGTCGGTCGTTAACAAAATCTCTAAGATAATATTACACGGTTCGAAAACCAATATCGGTCGGTATATCTATAGAAAGAAAAAGAATGATAAAGACCGCGAGTTATTAGAGAAGAAAACATTGATAATGAAAACATTTCGAACGTTCTTTGAAAATATATTCGTGTTTACGAAATTCTCGTCTCTCTCCGCACATAATCACTTATAACGTATTATATATATATAAATGTATGTGTGTGTGTGTGTGTGCGTGTGTGTGTGCGAACGCGCGCGTACGTAATAAATAATGCATTATTAATAACAGACGTTTACTGTGTTGGACCACGGCGAATACGTTTAAGAGCACGGCATAGCAAAAACTAAACGAATTCGAAAATTAACAAGAACAAAAGAAAATTATATTATTGACGTATTTCGCCGTAATATATTTTGGTGTAATACGAGCACCAACAAAAAAGATATTCTATAATTTCATAAGTGACGACAACAATAATTAATATTACACAAACGTTTACTGTTTGTTTAACGATGTTTACAAAGCGCCGTTATAAATTTATAACATGTACCTATACATCGATATTAATCGGAAGATTACCATTCGATGAACTCATATAAATAACGTTGGGAGGTTTTAAAATCGTAAGGTACACAACATGTGCAATCGAAAAAAAATCTACTTAAAAAAAATTACTATTTTAACGGCTGTGTATAAAAAATGTACGCGGTTATATTTTAGTTGTTGGTTAACTTGTAGTAAGTCAATTTGTATTCAAAAATAAATCGTAATAAAAATTGAAATTAATAATTTACACAACGCACGCATGTCGCTCACAAAAAAATACTATAAATACTTAATTGAATGAGAAACATATTATTATTAATATTGTTATTATTATTATTATATATTACAGTGATACACGTGAATTTGGTAGTCTTTCTGATATAAATATTTTAAATCTAGGAAAAATTGATCGTTTACTAGTTATAAGCATTAGGTACATATAATGATTAATTTCCCTAGGGAAACGATTGTTATATAATACTCTCGAAAGTATAAAGTTCTTTATAGAACCCCTAAAAGTTACAAGGTTTATATTTAGGTCACCTCGGTAAAAGCCACATAAGTGTTCGTATTCACAATAAGTCTTTTCAGTGCCAAACAAATTTGTTGGATTAGTTATTTACTTCGATATATAATTTAATGTTCGAAATACGCTTGACGTTAATTTTAATATATATATATATTTATTTATTTATTTACTTACTTATTTTTGATAACGATAATATAATTTATATTATTATTTTTTAATTTTACTCATCTCGTACAATTTTAACCTATATTCGAAAGTGAATGTACTTTATTATAGATTAAAATGATAAAAATATGATTTATTAACAAAACAAATTAATCACAATCCAATTAATTGTGTAACACCGGGCTACACACTATTGTATAGCCACCCGTGTATAATTTCTAATATAAATTCAAACAAAACTGACTATTGAAAATATCTTAATATTAACGTTACGTATAGGCTATATTCATATATGTATAGATACGCACTTGCATTGTTACTTAGAAAGTTAAATACAATAAAATTAATTTAATGCCTCTTGAAATTATATATTGATTCACTGAAAGAAATAAAACAAGAGACAGCTTAGCGATTGTTTGACTTAAGTGTATTCTTCACGTCCAATAAAACCAGTGATCGTTTACAATGAACAATTTAAAAAAAAGAAAAACGAAAATATTTAATTCATAATTACGAAACGAAAAAGAATACGATGTTTGTGAAATATAGGAAAAATCTTACGGTTGAATAGAAAATGTTTATGAGCTAACCAATGAATAAAAAACAATGGAAATTTGTTATACATATTAATTTTATGAGCTCGAGGGCAATTGACGTAAATTATAAAACCCAATTAAAGTTTTTTTTCGAGTAGGTACCCAAAAGGTTATTATAAATAATTAAAACGCGTTGTAATTTATAAGTATAAAACAAATTAAGAGTATAGAACAATACCTCATTACAAATATACTTAAGTAGCGTATACTAAATTTAAAATCGAAAAAACCAAAATGAAAATATATAATCAAAAGAACATATATTGTATACGTCTATACGAATATAGATATATAATATATTATATTATATTTAATATATATTATATGTAAATATAATGAATTGCGTGTATTGATACATAGAAATAGAATATTTTATAATAAATACGATATATCTACGTTTAAGTATAGTATGGTCAATTCTAGCTTTTTATATAAAATAAATTCTGTTTTAGAATTCCGTACACATAAATACATAATATTGTGCAAGTATGCAAATTTTTTTAATCTATCACGAAATAAAGTATTACCTTATTAAAGGTATGATGGAAAAAAGCGAGTCTCGAATATGTTATTAGTTATTAATATATTATTAAATGAAAGCTACTTTACAAAATATTTTATTATTGCCAACAGGCAACGACTCGGTTGCAATTAATTCGCAAGTGCTAAAACACAGTTCACGTATTTAACCTATAAACACTTCTGCAATGAAATAAAAAAAAAATTTAATATGATGGTCTATACGAAACCTATAAATATACACTATATTGAATCAAACCAAACGAATAACATTAAAAAACACTAGATAAAATACCGAATGTAAGTATAATTAAACTTTAAATTTATTTTTAAATTTATTAAACAGAAATATTTATTTTAATAAACGATGATTCTTAAATATAAAAATAGTACGAATTTAGAATGTAGATTAATAAAAAACAAATAAACTATACGCTAATATCGACGTAAAAACAAATATGCGTGAAGATGTTTGTAAATAATATAGATGAATGTTTATATTTATAAAATATTTTTTTATCCCTAACAGTAATATTTAAAATATTTTGATACACGTCATTGGAGAAATTATATTTGCTAAAGTATCTTCTTATATTTATTAAAAACGTTTTAAAAGGAAAAATTAAAACATTGAAATTTTTCGAAATCCGATTTATTAAGCAGTTTTATAAATAGGTATATAAATTATACGTATATTAAATAAAGTATAAGGTACTGTATAATAAATATGTAATCCTAATACATGATAGTAAAAATATTTACGTATGATGTTACAACTAAAAGGATCAATTTTTTTAATTTCTCTAATAAACGCCGTAATCTATAGACCTGTCAAAAGCAATTTTTCATAAAACAGAAGACTTTCATGTATAAATCTCTATAATAATTTTCAAACATAAAGATAAACTGTTTATCAAACAACTTTTAACTGGGTACAAAATACCGAAAAACAAAAAAAAAATGGTTCGAGATATTATTTAGGCATTTAGAGTATACATTAGAAAATAATTCTTTAAGTTTCAGAAAGGTAACCTCCGAAAATTTCCAATTTCATATTTTACGAAACAAATTTATAAGACTTTACCGCGCACGGCCCCCCACAGTGATAAATCCTAAACTCATATAAAGAAACCTCAAAAGGTACTGACAAAGTGTTAACATAAATATTCGACCGGAGTTTGAAGGTTTTATAGGCATAGCTGTATGAATAATGACAAAATTACAAAAACTTATGAATTCATAATATTGTAGATACCATAAATTTAGTCGCTTCTACAAGCCAAACAGTTATTTCTTGAAACAGTTATTTCTTGAAACAGTTATTTTTAAACGCGATTTTTCTAGAAAATTATAGACGTTACGTTTACTGCAAACCATAAACGCAATACACGATCTAAATTTCTAAACAAATTTCCTATCTATTTATCATAATTATAAAGTAAGAAAAAAAATATTTACTGTAAAACCTTACCTAATAAATTGTCAAAAACAAGAAATGATCCTATAAATTAATTATAACGTAATAATCAATATTTTCATATTATCAAAATGTTCGTAATTATTAAACATAATAAGATAATATTTACAATCGGATCAATTTTATAGATAATATAATAGTGGATACAAATATGACAAAAGAGTAGGCAAATAGAAGTGCATTTATCTCAGTTAATGTATTTGGTTCGCTCTAAAAGATCCTCAAAAAGTTAATTAATTTGATTTTACCTCAAATATAGTGAAAAGAACAATTTTTTTAATTGTGTTGGCTTAATAATATTTATAAAATAGATTCAATTTAATTTGGAATATTGATACTTTTTGAAAAGTTTTAATTTTAAAATTAAGTACCATTCCTAAAACTAAAAAGCATATTGAATCGATACCAATAAGAAGATATTCAATATTCGTGATAACAAAATAGTTCCAACATTTTCTGTTTTAAGGCTTTATGATGCACGTGTGCATGTATGCTCCTTACAAAAGTTCAAACGGTTTACACGCCCGATTTGTAATCCAAATAAATAAAGACCACCCTACGTATGAAATAATATTTAAAAGACGAAAATTAATTAAAACGCCCAAAAATCGCGCAAAATTTTGAAAATTCCACAAAATGCAAAATAACTTCTCGAAACTGATTACTTTTACTCATGATTGAAACTATGGACCAAGAAAGCTATATACGTTTAACAACGAGCGCAAAAATGAACGTTCGCTACAAATTCACATTATTTCACTCTCTTAAGTAATATATCGAAATGTAAAACGCAACGTTGACTGGAAATAAATAATAACGATATTTAACAACGACGGGTAAAAATTTTAAAAAAAAACGTTCCGAAGACTAAGGCATCGTTATATAACTACAGCCTATATAATAGTTCTATAGTGATTTTTCAACTTATTTTTCGCGAGTTTCCGAACGAAAACACCGCAAAGACTTACGATAACGGGCCCGTATACAATTGTTGTACGTCATTTATCGTCATGGGCCTTCGCTCCGTTCGTCCTGGCGCTAATACAGTTGCGAATCATCGCGGGGTAAATTATTCGTTAATTTTGAAATGGTTCTAGTCGCCGGAAGAGGGCGGGAGGAGAAAGCGCTTGGAAATAGTATATCGGTAATTTTTCCGATCTCGGCGCGATAATAATAATAATAATAATACGTAGTCATAATTATTAAGACCGACCATATAAAGTCCTTGCAGTGGCTGCAGAAAGTCGGCTGTTTGAAAAATCTCGGTATGAACTTGTGGTCCTTGACGTTGTAGACGTTCTTCTTCTTCAGAGCTCCTTTGCGCCCACGCAATCGCAATCCGAACTTGGTGTTCATGTCGCCGGTGGTGTTCTCCTCCGGATTCCCGTCGTCCTCGGCCATGATGCACCTGCTGCTCTACGACGGGTCAAACGGCGAGATGAGCGACCGTGCGAAATCTACCACGCGACTCGCCTGGCGTTAACAACGAGAGCCCGTGGCGTCACCGTCGGCGGACGGACGGACGGACGAACGTGCGGACAGCACGACGACAATCGCCCGAGCACGGTGGCCGTTCGCTGAACCGGGCACGACTGATAACAGAGCGGAAATATACTGTGCGAGAACGCCGATACGGCGGGGCCCGGGGACACGGACAGACGTAACCGACGTACACAGACGACGAACGGCGACGACTGACTGACGAAGTGGAGGCAGTAGGCTGGCTCCCGTCGCGGTACGGGGCCACCTCGATCGGCACGGGAAATCGCGTAATATTATTATCTACGCGCGCGCTATCGTCCGGACTCCGGTCAGTGTCGCCAACCACCGTCGTATCCAGGCGAGCGCGCCGCCGACGGACACACGAGATAACGCACCGGCACGCGACACCGGGCAACGGCCAGAGAAACTTGCCTCCGAATATAGGAACGTGCGGATACGTTGCCGGTGATTCGCGCGGATATACGATAAGCCGTCGGCGAATTTCGATTAGTTACCGTGGTGGTGGGGGCGGGATGGGGAAGACGCTACTCTTTCATTTAGTTATTCCGTTTGAATTGCTTGACCGAACGCAAATAGCTGCAAAAGAGGCGAAGAAATTCAATTTGACAGTCCGCTTCAAGACGGTTTTCCAAAATTTTTTTCCGTATTTTACGTATCGAGTGTAAATATAAATCAAAGGTATTGAAAAGCGAAACGTAAATAAATATATTACGTGGGAAGCTGAAGGGAATAAGCGGACAATATATGTTCGACTCGTACAAATTCGAGTTTATTTTATAAATGAACACAAGCGACGTAGTTCGATTGAAAAACCAACCGGGTCCGTGAAAAATCACCCGATCGAAATTTATTTGGAAAATACCTGAGAATATTTGAACGATAAAATACAATTTACAAAATAAGTCGAATAACTAATATACGTATATATTTATTTATTTATATTTCGGCGTTTAATTATTAAATTTTACAAGAACGAAAATTCTTTACTTAAGAACCTTGTTTTGGTAGTAAATCATCGCTTTACATAAGCGCGAGATGCGCTTTTTAGAAAATAACGGGTAATCTTCTTAAAAATTATTGACTATCGTATTTTTTACGATTAAATATTACCCCAACCACCAAGCCTTGATTATACGCAAAATTAAATAATACGTTTTACGAACAAATTCTTTTCAGAGTTGAAACGCGCTCATTGCTGTAGACATTTCGATTTTAATTTATTTAATCAAAGTCCGTAGGTATTAGGGATCCGTTTTATATTCGTAAGTAAATATAAAATTATTAGGTACTTATCATTCTGAAACGTTAAACTCGAAGTATAGATACTCACTGAACTCGGCGTAACTAGAAATATTACGCATTATTTTCAGCGAGCGTTTTATTATGAAAACATAACTTATAGTTGAATGAACTCCGTAGGATTTCAATTACAGCGTAAATGAAATAATAAACCGTTTAAATTCGCGCGATAACAAAATAGTATCGGTCGTTTGGGATTTATATCCGTTAACGCCGAGATGCGTTCCTATATGTTTTGGCGCTACAGTCACGGCAACATATTAATGCCTGTCTACCGTTATTAATTCCAAAAACGTTCGATCGAAAAATCGAACAAATTTGAAAATCGAACGCTTTCGAATTCATCGTACACCGTCGCTACACTGATTATTTTTTCGCGATATTACAACGAATTGTAAACCGGCTGTACGAACAATGATAGCACTTATCAAACGTTTAATTGACACGTGAAAACATGCGGCTATATTTCCGCTAGTGATAACAAAATTATTCGTCAAATTTTGATCCGCGTACGAAATCATTTCGCTGCAACATACGCGGGTACGTCGACGATTTTTTTGAAAATGTGGAAGAGAACGATTAAAACCGTTAAGACCTACGGGTCGTTCGAAAAAATTAAATGGTATTTGTTCAATCCGTCGTATACGTCGTCAATAAAATGGATTGTCATTACGATCGAACTTATACTGAATTTGTATATCATACAAACAGTCGCGTACACAGAAATCGACTGGAAGGCGTACATGCAAGAAGTAGAAGGCGTCGTAGTAAACGGTACGCTCGATTACGGTAAACTCAAAGGAGATACTGGACCATTGGTGTATCCTGCCGGGTTTGTATATGTGTTTTCCGTGCTGTATTACTTGACTGAATTTGGTACAAACATTAAAATCGGCCAATACATATACATGTTGCTATACCTAGTAAACGTCCATTTGGTGTTCAAAATACACGAGCGCAGTAAAAAAGTGCCGCCATTTGTTATGTTACTACAATGTTTTTCGTCGTATCGTATCCATTCAATTTACGTACTGCGCTTATTCAATGACCCAATTGCCGTGATACTGCTCTACTTATCCATATATATGTTTCTAAGGAACAAATGGACAATCGGTAGTATAGTCTACAGTTTGGCCGTTTCTATCAAGATGAATATTTTGCTATATTCCCCCGCACTTTTAATAGCGTACATTACAAAATTTGGCATCCTGGGAACAATTAAACACATTACCTATTGCGCTCTTGTACAGTTATTATTAGGGTTGCCATTTTTAATCAATAATCCCATAAATTACTTGAGAGGCGCATTCGATTTGTCCAGAGTGTTCATATACAAATGGTCAGTAAATTGGAAATTTGTTCCACCCAATATATTTGTAAGCGGATACTTTCATATACTATTACTAGCCATACATCTCGCAGTCTTATTGTGGTTCACCGCTACTTGGATCAAAAATTTGGAAGCCTATGCAAAAATGAAACAAATTGAACACGACTTAAAACCACAACTGAAGAAGAAGAAAATCAATATCAATATGGATATCAGCGCAAATTTATTTTTGGTACCTATGTTTTCGGCCAATTTTATTGGAATAATGTTCAGCCGTTCGTTACACTATCAATTTTATATTTGGTATTACCACACATTACCTTTTCTATTGTGGTCAACACCCTATGGAAATAAATTTAGACTAATTGTACTTGGCCTCATAGAAATATGTTGGAACACATTTCCAGCAACTGCATTTAGTAGTGCTTTATTACATGTTTGCCACTGTATTATTCTATATGGATTACATAGGTATAGATATAGATATGGATCTATAAAAAAAAAATAAGCACAGAGCGACATTATATTATAATAATATTAAGCGTGTAAATCGAAAGTTATTTTTTGTTGCATTTCAATTTATGCTTTTCTTTCTTCGTGTAGTGTTCAATACGATTTTCTAAACTTTCTGAAAAAGAAAACAAAATTATAATCAATTACATTTTGTAGAAACGCTTGTATAATAAAAAAAAAATATATTTTATTATCTATATCTAGAGATAAGTTTTAAAAATATAAATATATAATTCATTTTACGCCAAACATATCATTTAATAAATAATATTAACTAAAGTTTTATCATTTATAAAAGTTTACTTCGTGTTTTATAAAATAATTTGTTTCAACCTTTTGTACAAAACTGCTTAATTTACTTTTTTTACATTATAACTTAATAGTAATTTATATTTAAAATTTTAATCAATAAAACAGTTCCTGTTCACAGATATTGACTGAGTACATATTAAAAAATTGACTAATAACGTTAAGAATGAAATTATAAGAAATAAATTACTTAAGTTAATCAATTAGGAAGTAGGTAGTAATAAGAAGTTTTTAATTAGTTTGTAATAGTTGACTTTGTTATTATTTCTAAGCCAATTTTAATCACATATATTTGTTTTATTATTACCACTTGCGGGTCTTTTCAGAAGTGGTTGATATATTTTAGATTTTACACCTTGTATTAACCATTCGCTTTGATTCTTAACCTTATTCGCTGTCAAATGTTCAGTATTTTTTAACATTTCTCCCAACATTGTAGCTCTGAAAAATATTTTAATAAACATATAATATAATTCTAAAATAATTTTTTATTTGTTAAATTGATTGTATTCTTTTAAAACACATACCATTATGAACTGAAAATAATTTAATTAGTAAGCATAATAAATACTAAAAATGTATTTATTTATTATGTAAGATATATATGTTTTAAACAAATTACTTGATCATATATGTAGCCCATGCACATTGTAGACTAGAAATTACTTCTACTATAGACTCTTCTTCGATAATCCAATTAACATTTTCAAACTGACAATCAAATAAATTCAATGGTAAATCACTAGATAATGAATATTGAGGTTTTCTAAAAATATCAATTTTCAAATGTTGTCTTTATGCATTTAAACAAAATTTAAATATTGAACAAACCTTGGACAATTTTCTATGTTCAACAAATCTTTAAATACACTTTCAGTTTCTTTATGTTGTCCAACTAATATAAGTACTGATACTATACATCGAATCTGATGCCAAAGAAATGCCTTACCCACAATGGTAAGTTCACACATATCGTAATCTCTATTTATTGAGAATTGATTGTTTATTGAACATACTTTAACATCAGCACTCATAATTTTTCTGAAATATTCTATAACACCATTAGCAACGTCCATTTTGCATAAATTACGAAAATCGTGAGTCCCAACTACATGCTGTATAGCTTGATTCATTAACTATAATTAAAATTTAAAAGTTAGTTTTTTATTACATTGAAATAAGAATAACAAAAGTACAAACATCTATATCAAGATCACCTCGTGGAAACCAATACTTATATGTCCGAGATCCACAATCAAAACGTGCACTAAAACCTTCTGTAACTGGACTCCACGCTAATATCCTTATACTTTTTGGTAACAATCTATTAAGCATTTTACAGTAAGGTAATTCTATATTATCATCGCCACTAGTTCGAACGGTTAAAGAAATCACCTGGGAAATAATACAATAAAAAATGTATTAAAACAAATTTTTTAAATTAAATTTTTACATATAACAATTCTAATAAAAGAATAATTATTAGATAAATAACATTATAATTTTAAAATATTTTTTTTGTTTTCTGTCATCAATATATTTTACAATTTCTAATTTATACCTGATTAAATGAACTAACACCTTTATCAGTTCGTCCACAACGGTGATAATTTGATGTTTGTCGACTTTCTATTAAACAACATATGGTAAGTGCACGAAATAATTCGTATTCAATAGTTTTTTCGGTATCTTCTTGTGTTGCGAATCCTTGATAGTCCCATCCTAAGTATGATAATTTAAACGCTACATGCCTCTTTTGATATCTAAAAGCAAATAGATATAAACATCTTTTTAATTTTGTTATAATTATTTTTGAAAAACAAAGTACATCGATTTTACAAAAATATATTTGTAAATATTTTTTAATCGGGTCATTTATATTTTTTATAGCTAAGTATTAAATTTTATTAAAAAAACAAAATATTTCGTTACTTAGAAAAATCGAAATTTCTATTTGGTTTTAAAAATTTTTTGTTCCGTTTCTTATATTTAACGTTCTGATCTTTAAGGTCTAGAATTATATTAATGAGTTCCTAGAATAAAAAAAAATGTATGTAATATGTTAAAGCTTTATTAGAATTAAAGTGAAATTATTGTTTTTAACGTTTTTTAACTATTTACCTCTTTGGTCAGATGATTAAGATTTTCCGTATTATAAAAATCAGTATTTAAACGTTCTTTGGATGACATTTTGTATAAATAATGTTTAATAATAAAATTGAAATTGTTCGAACTACTTATATTCCTATATTAATTAAAACTAAATTTGGAACGTGAAAACAAAACAGTAAATTACAATTTTGAATTTCATAGACATTTGTATCAGGATTGTTGGAACGAGACAAGCGTCTTATCAAATACTTACCGTATTCGTATTCCAAAGAGTATAAAAAAAATACTTATGTTCCCGCCTTAAATATTGTATGTTGAATCGCGGACAATATGATATTGGTCGTGGCCATAGACACACGGAGCACAGGTCTGTGTTCTTTAAATAATTGACTATAAGTTCCATTAATGCGGGTACGTCACAAAGGTATTTGTCAATAGGATTTCGAGAACTACGCGAAAACCGAATCGAAATAAAAACATGTTTTGGTTTTGCGCGTTAACACTAATTGTTAACATTGTGTTGGACAGTAAGTGAGAATTCGTATGAGCGTACGAGTTCGATAATATCGAAAATCAATTGGGCGCGTACATCTGTTGTCATTTTAGAGAAACCACAACATTGTGAAGCCGGCGAACACGGTAGACTCAATTCGACAAATCTTCTTCGGATTTTTTGGAACGAGTAAATATGACGGATTATAGCCAAAATATTATTGTACGTTCAAAAAAAACTTTTTTTAAACTTTGGGTGGACCAATTGTACCGGCTTATGCGGCGAAATTGGTTACACGTCTCGGTACCGAAGTACTACGTCTAGTGACGTACATTGCGAGTTTAACCACGAGTGGAAAACGTGTCGCGTCTTAGGGTGTACGTTGGCCAATTACGCGGAGTCCGCCGAAGGGAACGAACTGAAAACGCGGGAATTGAAATACATGAACAGTTTGGAGAACGCCAAACGTATTGTTTTAGATGAATGTATTAATCAGGACCACTGTGACTATTACGCCGTGAAGAGCGTGTTCGCGAACGATACCGTTAGTAAACGTCGTTTTTTATTAGCCTTATTAATTGAATCCCGGACCAACTAAATAGTCCTTATTTTATCGTTTAAAGGATAGATTTTGGAACGCGTTGTTGTGTGTTAAACATAATTTAGGCTGTCCGGGTAAGAATGTCGCAAACGTGGTAGGATGTACATGCCCAAAACGTCGCTAAATGCCAAAAAGGCCGTGATAAAAACAAAAAAATTTCCGTCGAATTGTTTTAATTTGTTAATTGTTCATAAATCAAAGTTGGCGCCAAATAATTTCCGTAATTTTAGGGAAATACTTCCCGGGCCCTTTATAAACAATCACGGTCTCCTACATTGTGTAAACTCATTATATGACGATAGTCGATTTTCAAGTGATCGGAGGATGGGGTGCGTGGAGTCCTTGGTCGAAATGTACGGCCGCTTGCGGTGCTGGAGTTCAATACCGTTTACGAAACTGTGACCGACCCAGACCATCTAGGACGTCGTTCAACTGTTCTGGGGACTATGTTGAATTTAAAAACTGTTACGGAGAATCGTGCGCGATCGAAACGAGTACGTGCACCGTTCGTCGAATAAATGTAGTAATTACGACGCGAGTACGTCGAGTCGAAAGAATTGATCGCGTTTAAACAGACGGTACTTGGTGTAAATGGACGAACTGGTCGCGGTGCAGCGTTCGGACGGGTACCGGTATCGTTGTCCGTAAACGTTTTTGTCGGCGCTCCAACAACGGTCGAAACGCGTCGTGTTTAGGACCGCACACGGAAATCGGTCAATGTTACACGGCCGACGGTAAATAAGCAAAAACCGCGCGCGTGATCGACGTTTTTGTTTTTTGTTTTGTTCGTACAATAATAGTCGACGGAGGATGGTCTGAATGGCGAAAATGGAGCGCCTGTTCGGCAAAATGCGACAAAGGCACTCGGTACAGGACACGAAGTTGTAGTCGACCAGAACCCGAAGGATTTGGGCACGGATGCACCGGGGAATTTGTAGAAACTAGCGCTTGTTACGTGGAACCGTGCAAAGGTAAAACACGCGTAAACGTTGGCACGTACTTGGGATTTTCGTCCAGAGAAGCGACGTGTGCGTGTCACGAAATAGCAGTCGGATCGTAATCGTACCCGGTACGATTCGAAATATGTACGTACGTTTTGGTACGCGCGTTTCGACACTCTTCGTTCCGATAAAATAACGTTACGCGTTTCGCTTTCGTCGTCGACGACGACTCATATATTACGATACGGATTGGTCGTCGGTGGAGTATCGTGAACTGTAAACGTCGTACACTTGGTAGTTTTCCGTTATCGGGTGACGGTGGCCACGAAATCGAAAATAAGTACGTCGTCGTCACGTTTGGAAAATGCGTCTTGTTCACCGTCAACGCCGCAATATTTCGAAAACTTGACAGACGCGACGGTTAAAAATCCAACGTTTTTTGTATTCGTAGTGTCGTTAACACGATCTCGTATTTCGTTCTAAATCTGATATCGGTTCTTAATTTACTCATTCGTCGCGTCGGTGCCCCGTATTAACGCCACCATACTTATTCTCAAAACCGACCGATAATATAATATTTTTGTAAAGAAATTGCCGCGTCGCGTTAACCGTGACTGTTTGAAATTTTCGAAATATTTTTTATACAATATTGGTAATTTGATAAAATTATTTTATTTATTTATTTCGCGACTTAGCGTGCGCGTTTATTACACTCGTCAAACTCGTCTTTGGGTACCCGCGCATTATAAAACAACGAAAACTAAGCTTTAAATAATTATAACTAGTTTTTTCATAGTCAGGATAATATGTACGACACGAAATAGTGTAGGTATTCGAGATAATGTAAGAATACAAAACCCTTATTTTTTAATAAAAATTTTAAAAATGTTAAATTAAATTAAAAAAAAAAAAACGTTTAATAACAAAATTACGGATTTTGGGGGTTCGATGTAGTATCCCCGCGCACCGATTGCATTATTTATGTGCACGATAAATTATATCACGTTTAAGGCGACTTGTTTTATGATATTAATATTTTATTTTAACACTCGTATAGGACCGCCAATCATGGTGGCCACGTTTAACAAACGGTCTCACCTTAAATATGCCGCTACAGAAATTAATACAACTTTATTACATGTCACTGTACGCTTTTATCCTTTCGACATGTCCGGTACGATATTGCGAAGGTTTTTTGACGATTGCGAAGATTGCAGTAGTGTTCAATTGAACTTGATCGATTTTCGTTTATATTTATCGGCCATTTTGAATGGATGCAACTTTACGTTGCAAAGCCTTTCGACCGTAAACGTGAGAAATAGTACACAATTTAACTAAAATTACAACGCTAACATTGCGGATGTTTATTTAATGTGCCGACGGTCTTAAAAACACGAAGTGATTTTACTTATTTTTTCAATTAAGATTGGATGGAATGAAGTGTCGTTCACGATTACTAAAAGTCAAATAACACTAAAATCGAATAACGACCAAGTTTCAAGGCAAATAACGTGCAATGCACCTACGAATCTCGATCAAGTGATGAATATTGGGGAAAATTTCGAAGGCTACATTGAAAAACTTTACGTAAACTTCATACCGTATGCGTTAACAATAAACAATAAAGTAATGACGACGATAAAATATTATTTTGAATTCAATTTGTATTATTATAACGTTAATCATTAGTACAGATGTTTTTAGTTTTCAGATATATATTACTTACCTTATGCAACTTTCAACGTTGTCTACGAATTATCGGAAGAACAATCGTATTCAAATTTATCTGAAACGATTAAAATTCCTTGCCCACAATTGAGCCAGTTTTGGAAGGTTGGCAAACAAAAATAATGATTTTTTAAAGAGTTTTAATGCAATTTATGTTTTAGATGGAATTGTATATACGATTACAAATTTTATCACGTGGAAATTTGATTTTTATTAAAAGCTTTACAACAGATTACATGTCTGTAACAATTGAGAATAATGTAATTAAATTAAAGATTAAGCTAGACGATTACTTTGATGAAGTATCAGTAAAGTTAGAAGAAATTGACTCGTCTTGGATTCATGTGGAAATTGAACAACAAACAAATAGCTGGACCATAGAAATAAATGGGGAAAGACGAACTTTGATAATGTCTTCAGATTTGCCTATCGAGTTGTGTAAAAATAATTTGTACATTGGAAACATTGAGGTCGATACATATTAATTTGATTAATAAATATTTGTAAAATATATTAATATTTTAATTTATTTAAAATTAAGGAAAATCAAAATTCATCGACACTTCAAGGAATTATTGGATATTTAAAACTTAATGAAAATATTTTGAATCCTAATGATTTTGTAATTAACAAGGAGAATAATTATGATATTTTTTCACATACTTTGTCAGGTACACATATATTATCTTACATTAACTTTTAAATGTTTACTTTTATAGAAAACGTGTAAACATACACATTTTCACCAGATATGCCGTACAATGAAGTATCAATGATTAATGAAGAAGATATTATAGAATTAAACTGCATCATTAATAATGAGATTCAGTATGATAATTTAGATATTGTGTGGTTAAGATCTAACCAACCAGTTTTACACAAAGTCAAGTGTAACATGTAAATATCAATAGTTTATGAGTATTTTTTATAAGAGACACTTAAGTAAACTTCATAAAAACACTACTTTTTATAAAAATGAATAAAACTCGTTTCTTAATTTAAATTTTACTAAATTATCTTAAACAACATTGTCAATATGTAAATAAATCCTATTGAACGCAAAATTAAAGTAATAAAATGAACTAATTTAATAGAAATACATGAATTTATTTTATGCGGTGTTCAAGTAAATATAATATATTTAAGTGCCTTTTATACCACTTACAATAACATAGTTTTTATTCGATTATTGTTAATCGACCCAAACTTTTTTTAACGTTTAATTTTAATTTACAGTTCTTATAATTGTCTCATTACAAATAATGGATACGTTTCTCAAATTATTATATTTCCCAAGACTCTACTTGACGATGATTATTTTTACTTATGTATATCAATGAAAAAACAAAAGATAATTTGTGTTTATGGTGTTACAAGATTCAAGGATTCTATTGATATTAATATGTTAAAAATAATTATATTTTTCGGCAAACTGATCATGACTGTAATATTTTTGTTTCTATTAATTATTATAAAAAGAATACAACTTCTTTAATTATGTATTGTATACATGTAAATACAATGTGCATTTATTAAAAACTATTATAACAAATTTCAATTTAATATGTTTTGCATTCTACAATGTCTAATGTTTGTGGAACGTAAAACTCGAATGAATAAATGTAAAATACAAAAACACAACAAATAACATTTGTAAAATAGCGATAATACTACAAACTAACAATCTGATGGCAGGTAATCGAATAGTTAATAATATTATAAGACATGTTCTAAAAACATTAGTGCCTGTAAAAAGTATCATAGACAAATAAAATATTACGTTGTTCGATTCACCTGCTATAAAACTAATGACAAGAGTGAAAACATAACCGTAAAGACCATAACCTAATAATGACAATATCTGCAAAAAAGATATATCAGACTTTCCTAAATAAGTTAAGACGTAACAGATTGCTGGCATCATTGTACAATAAATAGCTAACACTTCGGTTGGTGATCTATGATAGAGAGATGATTGTACCTTATAGGCGTGTCCATAGCCAAGTATCGTAGCCAACAATATGAATGCCAAACATGGTCCTAGGAAGTCGACATATACAATTCTTGAATGCAAAGGTGGCATGAATGACAGTAGTATCCGTTTCGGTAAATCATCAGCCGGCATTGTGAAATATGATAAAACTCTGGTGACAAAGTCTTTTTCTTTTAAAGGTTCTGACTCCAAAAATATTACCGAATGGTCTTTCATTGTTGCAGGCATGTAATTGACTAGTACAACTGAAGGTTCGTGGAGAGTAAACGCAAAACCAATAATTACTTTTTACCATCCAATTTGTCCCTTTTGTCCTTCAGTTTTTCGGCTATGTTTTTCAATGCTTTTTGAAATTCTGCAGATTTCATGCCCTTGGTCAACGATTTTACACGAATTGTTTTATGAACAATATATCGGGCAACTTTTTTCATCAAATACGACTGCGCCAAGTTGTCTATTATTTTCTGTTGGTTCAACAAATATTGCAAAAATTTAAATATCATTTTTAATCGGGCACATAATACATTTAAATACGTTTTTCTTGTCACAGCAATTTCGCAATGGCAGAAGCCGGCAAAGCCGCAAGAAAAATAGCAAATATACGTACTAGTAATGTGCAAAAAAAAAAAAAAATCGATTTTTTTTCAAATAGAAAAATCGATTTTTCAAATCGATATTGACAGTCCGATCTTTTGATGAATCGATTCATTTTGGTCAAAATGGAATCGTCGATTTTTTCCCCTCATATGTTGATATCTTATAAAATTGAAACTGCTAAGGAAATGTTATTAGTATTAAGGCCGATCGAAGAAACAATAAAAGAGTTGTGTGGTCAAAACTATATTACAAGTAGTACGATTATACCTCTAATTAATTGCCTTATAAAAAAACCGAGTGTGTTGTTGTATCTAATCCAATAGTTTTACGATTAAAGTCCGCCATGTTAGAAAATTTAAATTAAAGGTTTGTTAAGGTAGAAGATATATATATACTCAGTGTTGCTACTATTCTCGATCCTAGGTTTAAATCTATCCATTTAAATAATGCTCTCTCGATTTCCAAAGCTATTCGTATAATAAAAACTAAAATTACTGAAATAAAAAACAACTGTGATGATTCTAATTCCGCAAACAGAGGCTCTAGTGATGATGATAGTGAACAAGCTGATAGTTTGTGGTCAGTTCATAACGAACTGATTACAAAAAAAGCAGTAATACAAAATTCTGAACAAAACGATGAGCGAATGCTCACAGATTTGAAACACTATTTAAGTCAACCCACAATTTCACTAAGTAATGATGTCTTGAAGTACTGGGATGTTGTTGGTAATATGTATCCTTAAAAAAAATTGTCCGACCTTACTTATCTTTTGTTGCTACCTCTGTTCCTTCAGAAAGACTATTTTCTAAAGCAGGAAATATAACTGAAAAAAGAAATGGATTAATGGGGGAAAAGTTGCAACAGCTTTTATTTCTAGGCTCTCTAAATTTTGAAGACTGGCACATTAAATAGTTGATATTAATATAATATTTATTATTATTTATAGCACAGCAATATATAAAAATATTTTAAATGAATTTTAATTTAAATGATTTAACTGTAATATATTATTTTTAAAAAATTGTAAAAATGTATTGTATTATAATTTAAATGAATTGTATGTAATAAATTACAGTATATAAATATTCAACATGTGTTATTTGTCTACATTAAACACATAAGTCCACTCGTGCTTAAATTTCAACATGATATATTATTGTTATTATTATAACATCAAAATTGATATGGTAGTATTGATCAGGAATTAAATGTATGTTACGTCATCAAATATTAGGTTATTATTTTTATAACTCCTAGCTTGACATATCTAATATTAAATTAATTTTTTTTATTTATTTAAAGAATAGTTAAATTAATAATTCAGCACCATCTAGAAAAAAAATGATATTTGGAGTATTTTTTAGATAGGTATAACTTTTAAAAAATCGAATTTTCGGCACTGATTTTTTTTTTTAATCGATTTTTTCATGTCGATTTAAATTGATTCACTTTAAAGAATCGCCCATCACTATACGTACTCTACAACTCGAACCAATCTTATCAGTCATCATTTTGACGTAATTATTGATAACATATTTTTGGTCGCAAATGATAATAATTGACGCGCGCGTAACTTCTTAGAAAGCCATATATGGACGGTATATTGGATCTTATTTTATTTTTCAAATTTTACGCTTTTAAAAGACTCAAAGTTTTCAATTATTTAATTTAGTTATCGATTAATGAATTGGCGAGAAACATTGTAAAATTACGAAAGTAAAATTTAGGCACAGGTGTCAAACATTCGTTGAACTGTTGTCCGTAATTCCTATAATACTATTTACAAATACGACATTATATCGGTTTACTTAAACGTCTAAGATCGTTTTTCGGTGTACGTTTGTCCGATGTATTTTCTAAATAAATTGTTTACGTTTTAATCGTCGTAGTTCGGAGGTAACAACGAAAATCCGAAATACGCGCGTATTTTTAAAGTACGTTCAATTGTCTATCCTGACGATAAATTATAGGACATTAAGTACACGCTTAATACCGTGTACCGTTAATTAGAATTATTCGAACGCGCGAACACCTTGGCTAAATTCCGAACGACAATTTGTTATGAATTGCCGCTGAATATTGTTTCGACGTGATATACGCCTGGTGACCGTTATAATTATTAGCTATTATCAGCGCCGTTATCATTGGGAAGACATTTTGTTGTCGTTGTTGTCAGTGTTTCCGGTGGCCGTTTAAAAAAAAAATTACTAATCGATATATTCGCGCGGAGTCGTGGTGGCGATATTTGTACGTGCGCTCGAAAAGTGCGTCTGCGGTTGACGGGGATTGAATAGGAACTCGACATGGTTTTGCAGAAGTAAGTTCGGTTTTATTCATTATTTTCTGTTTGTTTTAATTGTTGAAACACGGAATAGCGAATATTGAGGTGTATGGATAATTGGCGGCTATCAAACAGCAATGACGAATCGAACGAACAGAGCGTTGGACTATTATAACGATTATATTGACTGTACGCAAAACTTGCCCCTGGATATACAACGGCACGTGACGCAAATGCGCGAATGTGATCTAGAGTACCAGGAAGTTATGTCGAAGATCAAAGAGTTAACCAGTTTCGAAGGGGCTATGTCCCAGTTGAATTCCGACAAGTTGCACAAATTATTGGTGGCTGGACTAGATCTGGGCGATAGAAAAGTGCAAACGGTCCAACACATATCTGACTTGGTCGATGACAAAGTCAGACGTTTGGAAAATGGTCGGAAATGCTTGACCTCTGTTAAAGAGCCTGATGTTCCCAAGCCAAATATCAAAGACAAAATTGACAGTGGTAATTGTTCGAAAGAACGAAGTTTACCTAGCTCCAGCACTAGTACTGTGTCTAAGGAATTGAAGAAACGAAACACTGATAACGATAGCAACGAATCTAACAATGACACAAAGATTGTGAAACGCCCTAGACGTAATCGAGCTGACGAACCAGATTATAAAGAAATTTCTGACGATGTAGTAGCATTATCAGCGTTACAACATTCTCACACTCCATTGCCCAGAGCCACAGCAACTGCGCAAATACAATCTCAGGTGACTTTGAAAAAAACAACTCAAAAGACGGAAGCGAAAACTAAAAAGAAGGGTAAATATAAGAAACAACAGAAGGATAATTCGCCATCATTGGACGACGATGACGATATAGCTGTCGATCCAGATGAACCAACTTATTGCCTTTGTGATCAAATATCGTACGGCGAGATGATATGTTGCGATAATGATTTATGTCCGATAGAGTGGTTTCATTTTTCATGCGTTTCATTGTCGACGAAACCAAAAGGCAAATGGTTTTGCCCAAAGTGTCGTGGAGATCGACCAAATATAATGAAACCTAAAGCACAATTTCTTAAGGAATTGGAACGTTATAATAAAGAAAAAGAAGATAAAGCTTAAGATTTCATATATAACATTGACAATCTACGCAGTTGATTTTAATATATATATATATATATATATTAAATTTTTAAATGTCTATGATATACATTAAAACAATTTTAACGTGTATAATATAAATAACCCATACAAATAAGTATATTTTCATTAATATTTATAAATTCAAACTTCCATACGTATAAACTTATCAAACTTCTGTTTAGATGTAGGTCATTTAATATTATTTGATAACATATATCTATACTTATACTTATCGCATATTTATGATCTAGTTGTAAATTAGTGTGTTTTATAATATATTTTAAATGATAATTGTAATACGTATTATATTTTAATAAATTAAATTGTAAAGGATGTCAATTTTCATTAAGATAAAATTTTGTAAGTGTCTTACATTTTTTATGATTATAAGTATAATTATAATTGTTCTTAAGTTGTTATTGTTATTTGCTATGGAAATGTTTCATATTTAAATTCCTCCTATCGATATTTATCTTTTTAAACTCTTCTTATTAGAGCAGAGTGCAGCAACGTATCGGACTTTGTTGAGCTTGCCCAATTGGCTGGTGTCAAAATTGCGCCCAATGTAGTGAGGTAGGTAATATTTTATTGACACTTATAAATATGTACGTATCTACCTTATTTTTCGTTGTAAAATCCCTCTTCTCGTGCTATTTACCCCAAGGTTTGTGGAGATTAACGTTAAAAACACCTTAACATACGCTACGCAATACCTATTTAATAGGTTTTGTTCATATTTTAATAGTATAAAATGGTTTTGTTTACAGTGCAATGTTAGACTTACTAAACTTAGGTTATTCTCCGTCGTCCATCAGAAAAGCATGTCGTGAGGTGGCCAAGTATAAAAGTCGACATGAAAAAACTACTTTAACTATAAATAGTAACAGTACCAAATAAAAATAATATAATTTCTACTTTTTAGTTTTAATACTATGATTTAATTTAACTAGAATTTGTAATTCATCAATGAAAATTCATTGATATTTTTAATTCTTAAAGTTTATACATATATATATATATATATATATATATATA